>JAKUDI010000038.1:0-111864 GCA_022702515.1 Ilyophis sp. 1 JC-2022
GACCCTATTACAGGTAGGACAGGGTGTGCCTTCTATATCCCTGAATTAAAGATAAAGGTGAGTAAAAGAATCTCAGATCATGTATCGGTATATTCGGCAGAAATGATGCCAATTCTTCTTGCATTGCAATGGATAGAGGAAGTGCAGCCAGTACTACAGGTCATTTGTTCAGATTCAAGTGCATCACTGATTAGTCTAAAATCCTTTTCATCCAGACATTTTATACGAAATGTTGCAAACATTGTTTAGAATAAACAAACTTGCTATTGAGGTTCTGTTTTTGTGGATCCCAGCTCATGTGAGGGTTGAGGGAAATGAGAAGGTTGACATGTTTGCTAAGGGAACTTTAAAACGGGAGTAAATAGATTTAGAAATACCTATTAGTAAAGCAGAGGCAAAATCATACATCTGGCATCAAATAAAGAAACAGTGGCAGGAGAGATGGGATAGAGATACGAAAGGTAGACATTTATATCAAATTCAAAAGATGGTTGGAGTTAGCAGACCATTAGGACGAAACAGGAAAGAAGAGTGCATCATAAGTAGATTAAGACTAGGACGTACAAAATTAAATTAATCATGACAGCTCATTAAAAAACACCCAACTGGACAATGTGACACCTAGGCGGCAGTGTAGTATAATGGTTAAGGAACTGGACTTGTAACTGAAAGAAGAATTTAAAAAAGAAGGAATCAGTAATATGGACCTTAAATAAATTTTCAATAATCCATCTGGGAGCATAATAACTCAACATAACAAAGTAAAAGTGAAAGTATAAATCCCCCTGTGCTCTTGAAATGCGTAATATGAAAAATGCCCCGATGTCTTCTAACATACTTCTTCCAACAATGAAAACAAACTATTTCATAGCCTAATGAACAACAGAATTCACCTGACTAATAAGATAGTCTTGCAATCCGACAGTAGCCTAAACAACATTCGTCCGAAAGACAGACTATATAGGCTACGTCAACAGAGCAGAGCGTTCTGCGTGTTGAACGCAAAGCAGATTTCACTCTTGTTTAAATAACTGCCAGTATATTCTACTCTTAAGTACTACTAGCTATTCCTGTCATTTTCTCGTAAGCAAACAGACATAATTGAAGCCTTACTTGACTCTGTGTGAGCACACCGAGAACCAATTTATCCTTCGAATCTGTGTTCGACTTGAATGTAGTTTACAAAGTTTGCTGCTGTTGTGAGCTGTTTTCTTTCGATTTCGGTTGACAGTAGGGGTGGGACAATGTACCGATGCATCGATCTGAATGTGTAAATACAACTGCATCGATCTGTAAGATTAGAATTGACAAGCATCGATTAATATCGCATTTTAAATTAATGTGCACATGTATTCATTTATTCAAAAAAAAATACAAAAGAGACAGAAACTTACGAATGTTCCGAACAGAAAATCAGTGGTATGGAAGCATTTCGGGTTTAGAAAGAAGGAGGGTGTACTTGACAAAACCGCTGCAATATGCAAGATCTGCCAAGTAGAAATCAGATACACAGGCAACACCACAAACATGATAAACCATTTGAGCCGACGACACACCATTGACGTGAAGGAAAGCAAGCGGGTTAGCAAGCTAAACTCGGGAGTCATTGACACTTCAACTTGCTCCCCTGAGTTTCCTGGAGAAATGGCCAAACAGTTCTATTTTTTTGTATAATTGTTTTTATTAGTTTTTATACACATACCGTGTCCAGACAGTTAATTGTAAAGTGCTTTCTGATATTTAAATTTAAACAATTTTCTATTCAAAATCAAGTAGACGTTAGAGACAAAAAACAAAAATAGTAAGACTAATAGTTTAATTAATTATTACTACGTTAACTGTTTTCACTTAATGAATGTCGTGGAACCTAGATACACCATACCATGCAGAAAACATTTTAGTGAAAAATGTATACCTGCTCTTGTTGGAAATTCCATTGAATAATCACCTATAAACTGATATGTATTACTTATATTGGAATATGTATTGCTTATGTAACTATGAATGTATCATGTGCACCAAAACACAATAAAGTATAATGTTAGATTAAATAAGAACACGTTAGATCAAATAGAAGCACACTTTCACAGCAAGTATAATGTGAGCACAAAAGCACATAATGTTAGAGCAGTTAGAAGCACACTTTCACAGCAGCACATAGAGTTAAAAGTTAGAAGCACACTTTCACAGCAGTACATAGAGTTAAAAGTTAGAAGGGTCACAGTGACATATAGATATTTTTATTTTTCAGACTGTGAAGGCTGACTTTGTGATAAGAAAACTGTATAAAGATGGACTGTAAACCAAGAATAATTGAGCGTCCCTGCAGGGGCGCTACGGCATTATGACGCGGTGTATGAAATATAGCCTAGCATTCTGGAAGATTCTGCTTCCTCCTCTTTATTTGAAAATTTAGAAGAAAATTGAACTGAAAGCTGAAAACTTTGAAACATTGTCGCTTGGAAACCACAACACTGTATGAAGAGGTGAAGAAAACTGTTCGACTCCTTGCAAAACGCTACGAGAGTAGCTTTAACTACGGATGGATGGGCATCTTGCTCCACCGAAGGTCTAGATCGTACTAAGATTTAGGAAAGTACTATGCATGATACTAACCTATAGGCTATTTCATTTTTCTTGGCCCAGTTTAGTAATTGTTATACATTTTGCCATTTTCATTTTGTATATAAAGGAAATGTATTAGGGTACCATGTCTGACACTGTTTGAAAAACAATAACCTAAATAGGACAACTTTAGAAAATACACTGTTAGTGTTTATTGCTGCATTATTTACTGCAGGCAGCTGCAAAATGTATGGCATGCCTTAACAATAAACATAATTCTGTTAACTTGGCGTAAGGTTCTAACTGAATATGTAATTACTGCTGACTGTATCGGTATCAAATCACATTAGCATACCTATTACATTGTTTAAAAGTATCAAAATTAATCGAACCGAATCTTATCGAATCGAATCGTGGTAAAATGTAAGATGTTATGATGCATCGAACCTTTGCCTAAAGAATCGGAATCGAATCGAATCGTTATGGGATTGAATCGTCCCACCCCTAGTTGACAGCAATCATGTTACAAAAAGCCAAGGGCATGGGGTTTTCCAAGTGGGGGCCACCAGGGGGGGGCAATTGGAAGTGAGAGGAAAATGGAAAAGGCAAAAAATATATAATAATTATAAAATGAAATTTACATAAAAATGAAATTAAAAAATACATTTCAATTCAATTCATAAGATTATTGTGCCGGTTTAAAATAAAATATAAATTGTTATAAATAATTTCATATCGAAATGAGGTCTTTGCCACGCTCTTCTTTCAATCGCAGCCAATAACTAACCGTCTGCCTGTCAGTCAAAGCGTTACGTTGAGCTGTCAACGGCCCGATTATGGAATCAAAATAGGGTCAAACGTATTGTGTTGTGTGTTAAGAAGCTGTATGTTGTGTGTTAAGAAGCCTATGTTTTTTTTTAAAGCCATTTCGCAATAGGGGGGCCCCAGCCAGAGGCTACGGCTATTTGGGGGTCCTTGGCAGACGTAGCTACCGAAGCAACGTTAGTCCGTGAAGGTTTGGGCAGTGACACAATTTTATAGCTACAGTCCTCCCATTTTAGGGAGCGAATTAACTAAAACTTAAATAAAGTCATCATAACTTAGTGGGGGGAAAAACTCCCCGATGGGAAGAAATCTCGGGAGGAACCTGGCTAGAGAGGGGGAGCCCATCCTCCGTTGGCTAGCCTGGTTTAACTAAAGGTGGAATGGATAGTAACAAAATATAATGAAGGATCTAGCAAATAATCAAATGGGTTGAGCAGGTTAAAGTCTGAGATATTAAACTAGCTGGTAAGTAGAAAGTCAATGAAGATATGGATGCAACATATGTATACAGAGGGGCAAGGGAAACGTCTGGGATTGCAGTGGTTGTGTCAAGGCGTAGGCTACCAGGGAAGGGACAGGGCTGGAGCGGTTCGCGAACTAGTTGGTTTGCCTTGCCTAATTTAAAAATTCTCAGTTTCATGACAAAGCCTAGGGTATAAAACTGTATATTTTGGAAATAATCTATACTGTAATTAGATAACGCATTAACCTTTTCCGAAATATCCGGATAAACTGTTACTTAGCAACGCTGACAACAAAGAATCGTCTGTTCAGCGCTCTGCCTTCAGTTAAAACCACCTGGTTGTTTGGTTCACTTTGACGGATATATTCACCCTGTTCATGAAACTAAATGTCAATTAGCTACAATGTTTCTGCCAAATGCTCTTATGAGTAACTTCAAAATTCCTTATACAGGTAGGTGTGTAGCCTTTCTGAAAATGAAATCTAAAAATGTAGGATAGCTATAATTGCGAGATCAGAGTGAATCGTTGGCTAAATAATTTCAGCCGAAACAGACATATTGCCAGTGCATTTATAATTAATTGTAGCTACTTTATTTCTTTGTTTGCTGTGACGCGTTATAGGATGTTGGTGATGCATTTAGTTTGCATTTATGGCATATGTTTTAGCCTACATAATTAGCCTCGTAGGTGACAGAGGATATGGTCTCGTGTTATTCATTTTAATATTGCTGAATTAGACGTATTCGTTTAGTTGGTAATTATTGTTTAAAAATGTATTGATTAAAAATGCAACTCAACCCTGAGAATGAACAAGAAAGGCAGTCCATAAAGCAGTTCTGTAATGTTCCAGTAATTATCAGTGGAAGTACTGCTTGTAGTGCAAGTATATTATTGCACACATATTTTGATATGTTTTTAATGTATTTTATGTGCCTGTGCCAGTTTTGCTTGGTCCTCGGTATTGATGCTTGCCGCGTTCTCGAGAACCGCGCATCCAATGAACGCACAGTGCCCATGCCCGTTCGGAACGGGCCTATTTTCCAGTTTTCGCAAGCTTGAGAAGTGATATATAGCGATTGTTGTCTTAGCAACAAACCCTCTGCAGCTGATAATGTTCCAATGCACTCTAGCAGGCTCTGCAGCTGATGATGTCACAGTACCCTAGCTCCTACAGTTTTTAGACTTCTTACCATAGACGGTAGCCTATACAAATTGCTTATTTTCTGGAGAACCGCTCATCCAATCAACTTCACAGTCGGCACTGCACTTCCTTGGGTCCTGAGCAATACACCTAGCGAATACACCTCAACTTCATACAGTGCCCGGTTGTCGAGAAAAGCGAAATACAGACAGACAAGATTTCTTCCTTTATAGTTATATTTCCTATGTACTGTGTCAGTGAATAATACCCATGAATGCCGCTGGTGCAGAACATCGCTATGGATTATGAAAGTGTTCCTGATGCAGCTGTATTCACTGCTCTGGTGGTTTCTACACGCAGGATAACTTTTCCCAGTGGGAATGATGACAGGAGTGTATGGGCAGACTCCAATGGGAAGGCCAAAGACGGCCCACTGGAGTGGTGTGAAAACTGAAAGCTTGCGGCCACTGCTACAGAGACCATGCTGGACCCCTCCAAACTCGCACATCAAGGTGACCAAAGTTATGCAAACACCATTTTAGCTGGCATGCAGTAAACAGTACAACATGTTGAATAAAACTGATTAACACATTTTTAGTATTATTTATTTATTTATTTGTGTGGTGGCAGTGTGTAGTATAACAGTTTAGGAACTGGGCTTGTAACTTAAAGGTTGCAGGTTCGAACCCCAAGTAGGACACTGCCGTTTGTACCCTTCAGCAAGGTACTTAACCTAAAGCCTAAGTATGTAGCTGTATAAATGGACGCGAATGTAAAACAAAACAAAAATACAAAAGTTGTGTAAGTCGCTCTCGATAAGAGCATCTACTAAATGCCAGTAATGTAAATGTTCTTCCACATTATAGCAAGGCTCTGTGTCCTCAATGATGACAATGGATCCACAGGGCTGTGAAAATGACCAGAATCACTTGCATTCTGCAGATAATCAGTGTCCAAAGAGTCAAAACACCTCAACCAACCGTCTTAAAAGCAGGAAGTGTGCACCCTTTACAGGATGTAAGTTTACCTACATATAGCTGATCTACAGATATCACCTGTAATCCAGTCATTGGTTCCATGGCACACTCAGAGGATGATCTCATGAACTTAATATGATGCACTAAAAAGTCAAGGTGACTTGGAGATAATTGGATTAATGCAAAAATTATGCGCTTTTTTTTTTAACACCCAGAGAAAGACAAAGCCGAAAACCTGTGTTTGTAGGAAATGTAATTACTTCAACAATACATTTTTATGTCCCTGAAATTAACCAAAGTGTAAAATCAAACCTCCCTCGTAAATATGTGCGATCAAATAATCATAATCAACTAAATAACAAATAAATGATGAAGCAGATACAGATTATGGTTAACCGTGTCTTTGACAACACTGTATTCAGAACAGTATCAAGGGCGGTCTGATTCTTATTATCAATGTATCCACTAGTTACATTTTAAATGTCATGTGTGTTACATAAGAAATTGACTAACGTTGCATTTAAGCCTGCAGGTGTTTGCTTCCTCAAAGGGAAACTCTAAGCTTTTCCTGCATGGATGAGGAAGTAGTCAGAGGTACTGGAGTGAAAAAACCCAGTTCTGCCCATCATGCTGCAGCCAATGGCACCAGAGGCGGGTTGCCATGGTACCTGACTGTAATACACGAGAAGGTGAGGGAGAACAACTGTGTGGCTGAATCCTGATATCGGTGATTTTTGAAAGTGCCTAATATTATTTCCCCATGTCATGAAGATGTAAACAAAAACAAAATACTGTACCATACTAGGTGAGACCACTGAACCACGTACTGGAATTCATACTGTTACATATAGAGTATATGTAATGTGCCAATTAAATAACTTTTTCGACTATACAGAGAAAAAATAAGAAAAGCTTTTACCATCCATTTCCTAGTGCTATGGCCATATCCATTTGGCCATTTGATAATGGAGTCGATACTGTTTTAATGAAATTATATGTTAATGAATACTTCCATAGTCAATTAGTGGATTTAATGTATTGACATTGTAGTTGAGTGCAATTAAGTAATTTTTATGATTTAATTTAAGATTAATTCAGTGCAAGATAAATCATTGTGTGTGTTTACTTTGTATTGTAATTTGTACCAAATGTTTTCTTTTTTACGGTAAGGAAATACTGATACACACATATATATTCTGAAATTCAGCTATTAGTGACTAGCCAGTGAATGTTTGTATATGGAAACAAGCACCCTCACCAGTTAGATAAGGTTAAAACTGACATGTTGCTGTGGAAACAGTTTATGCACGTTTGCTAACTCTACAATCTCTTTCCTACCAGGAGCAGTGTTTGTTAAAGCTCAACAGGGAGGTGGCTCGCCTGTCAGACTTTGAGTGGCAGTGCTCCAGGAAAGATCACGAGCTATCAGCGCTGAAGGGGAAACTGACGGAAGTCACAGATCAGCTTTGTCTTCCACATAATGATGAGGTGGTCAAAGCACAGGTAAGCCTGCTCACGCCTTCAGTTTTTAGCACGTGACTCCATATTAAGATAGGTCAACTTTCCAGAGTATAGCTGCGTATTGTCTTTCATTCTTTTGAGAATTCACAATAGGGGAGAAGTTATTAGTCAATCCCATATCTTGGTGCTGAAGCAGTTTTTACAGGATAGAGTTTGAGTCTACCAGTTTCCTATGATATACAATATTATTTCAGAATTGTTGAAATAATGGAATGCATGAATAAGTTTCATTATTAGGTCGGCATGCAAACACGTTTACAGCGGGGAAAAAAGTGATCTAGGGTGTACTTACTCTTTAAAAACTTAAAACTATAATAACCTTGGTCTGGTGTGCTTTGTTTGTGAACCTTGTGTAATGTAAATGACGTGGGAATCACAGAGCCCGTCGCTATTTAACCTCCAGCCAGACAACCGTCTGTGCTAACGTGCTACTTGCCGTCTGTGCTAACGTGCTACTTGCTGTCTTTGTGTTGTGGTCACTGGTAGTCAGAGCTGATCCTGCACTTGAGTAAGGAGGTCCAGCACCTGCATAGGGTGGAGGAGGAGGCTCTGGAGGAGAGCCAGTTAATCACAGAGCTAAGGGAGAAGATCCAGAGGATGGAACAGCCCAGCCCACAGTGTGCTCCTGGGGTCTCCACACGGCAGGACACACAGCTCATTCACTTTGAGATGGAACAAGAAGCACCTCAGAACATGGTATAAATTATTATAATTTTTTTAAAGTAGCAGCCACAGGTCTTAAACTCATGTTCTGCATTCAAAAGCTTTTGGCGAGGCATTGATTTTAAAAGACAATGTCACATTTGAAGACAAGAAAGGGTGTCTGAAAAAGGTTTAGTTCTAAATCAAGTACAGTTTAGATATGTACCTTGTATGGCAAAAACTGAATACATTCCATAATGAAAGTTTTAATGGGGGCCTTTTTGTCTTTTTGGCGTAGTGCCCTGACGCAGAGCCAGAGACCTTTGGGGACACGGTGTCACTGGTGGAGCACAGAAAAGAGCTAGACGATTGGGAGATTACAAAAATGACCCAAGCGTTGGAGGACACTAAAAAGAACCACATGATCGCCACTGGTACATATAGCATGGGTCACAACAAAAAAAGCAGGATCCACTCTCTACTTTGCTTTTTTAGATCCTGTCATATTCCACTGCTGAAATATTTAGTTTCTCCTCTCCAGGTACAGTCTGTTCTCTGAGGCGAACGCTGTCGGTCAGAGACGGCGAGCTGGCCACAGCCAGGGCCCAGGTGAAGGAGCTAAAAGAAGAGCTGAGAGACAGGATGGCACAGCTACAGGCCATGTCCAGAAAGGTACAGACTGACGACCATGAGGCTGAGGTCATATTTAAATCAGTACTACAGCATTGGGCGAGGTTTCCATGCCAGTTACCAGGTAGTGCGTCTTTATTTACAGGAATGGACTCCTTACTCTACTCTCACTTTCATTTCAGTTTTCTTGTCTACGGGAGGGAAAAGCCAACGAGGAACTCATTGCAGCTCTGGAAACCGAAAACTATGCTCTGCGGCAAGTACGGGCTACATATTCTGTATTTAGACAGTTTTATTGTACAAAAAACTTTTTTCTTAAAAACTAATTCTTACAATGGACATTACTGTATTCCTATTGCTTCTATAGTTCCAACACAATATTATTTTATCACATTATTTTTTTTATCTGTATAGCGCTGAGCTGCTGTCATGGCTGACACTCCAAAGCACCCAGAAACCATGCTGTCATATTATTGTTGACTGACAATAATATGAGTGTAACCATGGTTACTGAAATGTCTGTCTGCACTCCCTGAGGGGTTGGAGGTCATGGTGGAGATTAGTTTGCTGCGATTAATTCGCTTTTTTTTTTTGCACATGCACCCCTTCAAAGCTCTCACCTTGAGACCAGTGAGTTATCCTCAACCAATCAGAAGTACAGTAGAACTAGCACCCATTGGAGGAGATGCCTTTCTCTCACTGACAACAATTGATTGCCTGTGGCACCTGCTAAAATGTTGGGAGGAACAAATGCAGAACAGACGAGCGGTAACCTAAGTAACCGTAGATGACTTAAACCTTCCTCATTCCTGGCAGGACAAAGCAAATTGTGTATTGTCACAAATCAAGATGGACTCCCACTCATAGTCTACTAATTATATAACTGTGATGTGCACAGCTATAGGGCCCAGCAAGCACCTTTTAATGACTGAACTACTCGGGAGCTTGTTCATTTTGTATTCTGATAAAATGTGAGTTCATGGCCTATTTTTCTAATTGCTTTCCTTGAAAGTTTTTCCAGAGATCTGAAAGTATGTTGTTCCTGTGGCCATTTTAATCTGAAGCTTCCAGTCCTGAATAAAAAGCTGTCTGTTTCTCCACGCTTCCAAACTGAAGTGTCGCTTTGTGTTTTTGTCAAGTTTCTTCCCGCTTATGTTACCCAATGATGTTTACAGGAATGAGACAATGTCAGTAACATTGCCATGGTAACTCCTTGTTTCTGATTGGGTAGTTGACAGCAGAGCTGAAGGAGGAGGTGTCACAGAAGGGCCAGGCAGCGGCCCGGGTCTCCGGTGAGCTGCAGCAGCTGCAGCAGGATCTTCTGAAGGGAAGGGCTGCTCAAGCGAAGCTGGAGAGGCAAGGCCAGGACAATCAGGACATTATAACCTCTCTTCAGCTGCAGCACAACAGAACCAAAGTGTCCCTGGAGCAAGTGCAGACCAGGGTACGCGTCACAAGCTTCCTCTTCACTGCATAGAATTGAAAAACAACAGTCAAGTGATGCAAAAGTCAAGTGATCTCCCGGGAGAACACTCCCTTCCCTATTTTTACAGCTGTTGGTTGACTGTTGTACTCTTGTATAGTTCCTTCTATATCAGATGATGTCTTGGAAAGGTCAGCCTCACAGAAGTGAATCAAAGTTAATGTATACAATGAATGCCTTAACCAACTCACTCACATGAATCAACTTACCCAAGGCATAAGTCATTCACTTTGTCACAGTAATGTGTGTCAGAGATGCCATATTAATTTACTCTCTCTTGATATTTACAGGGTTAAATTATACTGGAGCTTTTATTTTAAAGCACTTTGTTCTTTTACTCTGTTAGTTTGAAAGGCTGCGAGTGAAAATCATTCAGGCTGCCTATTCTGCTCCTGGCGCTAAAGCCCCACAGACTGAGATCAGTGACACTGCCCTTCTTCACACCATGCAGGTAGAGCACTGCCCATTTAGACGTACAGATGAACCTCGATCCAACGGACACCGATGCAACGGATTCCGGATCCAACGGACACAATCCGCGAGTGAATATCTGGTCCGAACGTTTAAAACTCCCGGGTGAAGCGAACCGAGACCGCTACTTGAGTAAGCGTCCGCGAACCGAGACCGCTACTTGAGTAAGCGTCCGCTTGGCGGCGCGCACGTGTTGTTTACAAGCGTACAAGCGTCGGTTTGCCTGGTTGTTGTGCGCTACATATCTCTTGTTATAGTGATTTCGTCGCTGCAACGGACAAACGGCTTTAACGGACAACTGCTCCCCCCTATTAGTCCGTTGGATCGAGGTTCATCTGTACATCCCATCACTCTCGCTTTACGTGGAGTTAATTTACACGCTTATCATCCTACCCGCCAAAAGCACAATGATGAAGTGTTATTTGTGACTGAGGTTTTCAAAGGTCGCATTTTATGTTTTTTTCTCAGAAAATAATCGATGACCGGACAACATTCCACCAAAGACTCCAGCAGAAAGGAGAGAAGATGGCTCCCCTCACAACAGCGGAGACGCAGAGTTTAAAAACTACTTCTGCTTCAGTGAAGAACTGAAACCTGATAGAGAAGCAAAATGCAGCCACATGATTTCACTATGAATACAGCGGCCGTGTAGAGTCATCCAGTATTTCTTACAATGTTGTACCTCAGCAGTTTTATAAACATGTTGTTTTTGCTTGAAATGACTTAAGAATTGGATATGGACTCAGTCAAGCTCAAATGTTTCTTTTAGTCATGTGGCCAAAGGCAGAGCCGGTTTTTGGCATAGGCAGTATAGGCAAATGCTAAGGGCGCCACCACCCAGAGGGGGCGCAACAAATGGGGGGGAAAAAAAGAAAAAAGTTTTTTTTTTTTTAAATAATTTTTGACTAATACTACTAGTTAACACTGTTATTTCGAAATATTAAATAACCCCACAACAACCAGCGTAGCTCTATAGCATAGCCTATTAAATAATAATAATTTCTTAGTTCATGTCACCCCGCCCCCCTCCAGCCAGGCAATTAGACTTTACCTGCGCTCCCTCTCTGGGCAATGGTAAAGTGTGGCTATCTGACGTGACCCTCGCATTATATGCTATCAACATGTCGAAAAGACCAAAGCTGTCCGGTGCTCAGGGAAGGAAAAGAAGGAAAGAAGAGGAGGAACAACGTGAAAAGGGCAGAGGTACAGTAACGTTAATGTGATGAAATGAATTGTCTAGTGCTCTCTGACTTTAGGGGCATCCTGCCCCGGTACCGGGGGCGCTTGGGTTGAAGTAGAGTCCCTTTATAGAGAGAGTAGCGACAACTAACGATTTGACGCCATTTTGAGTCCATTCAGTGCGGAGCCGCCGTATGGCGCTAGTGCATTGAACCGTGTATTCCATTATGTTCTCTATGTATGAGAGATTATGTGAAGATGACAAAATAGAAGATTTATGACAACTAAGAGCCATATGATAAAGAAGAAAATCACAGAGCTGGTTGTGATTTAACAGTCACAGACATTTAGAACTAGGGATGTGCGCGTTTAGTCGACTAGCCGATTAAACGTTGCTACCCTCGCTAGTCGGCACCAGAAATGCTAGTCGGTTAAATTTACTATTTTATTAATGTACACATTTAAATTACATATTGACATAATTTGCACTGAAATTTCATGTTTCACGGTCAAATGTTGCTTTATAAAAAAACGAGAATCCGTTACTAATGTTAACAACGCCGGATTAAAAAAATAATTTAAGGAAAAAAACAAAACGCATTAGCCTGTTCGCCCTGCAAATTAAACCAGCGAGGTGGAAAGAGTAAGTAGGCCTATCGCGTTGTTGAATAGCCCAATACAACTAATCTAATGTCACGTCGATCAGTCGGCCTAATTGTTATTTTTTTGTGTTCCTATTATTGGTAGCTTTTCTGATGACCGATTATTATTTTTTACTGTATTTGCTATGCGATCGCGTTCACCCAATGAAAATGCCGTTGTAATAATCAGGCACGTTTCCTAAAAATGTTTTGTTACGTTGAATATTGTTTTCAATAAATGTTAATTTGTTAACTTTTATTTAGTGAGTTGTCATGTTTTGTAGGATAATGTGCAATGTTCATAATGCAAGGCGCAAAGTGCCACACATTTCAGCGGCATTTAAAATACGATTTAGTTATTGAAGAATGTTGATTAACGGTTTCAAATGGCTCTTATAATATACGCAATATTTAATACTTTATAGATTAAATTGTGCTCAATTTTGACTGTTTTCTGAGTGTTTTCTTACTTTTAGACTAGTCTAAGTATAAACTTCCGTTTAAACGTCAGGGAAATTAGTCGTTAGGAACATCCCTATTTAGAACCATGACAAAGAAGGAATGAACTAGACAGGTACACGTGCTGCTTATTTCAGCCTCATTTTAATTTCGTTGAGGCAAGAGCGAGACTCGAACTCTCACCTCCCTGCTTATACATGTACATGTACAATACAATGTTATTTATTTATTTATTTATTTAATTTCCAGGCATGAAATCAGAAATATATACAGAACAATGTCAAGGTATGACAAAATAGAACCACATTACAGAACAATGAAAAAGAAAAAGACACACCAGCCAATGCCTGGGGATTGCCTAAAAGAATTGATAAATTCTGTCGAGAGGCTCTCCACATTGGCAGGTGCACACAAAGAATTACATTTTGAAATGAAATGTGAAAACAAAAGCGTGAGTGCATGTTATTGGTAGTGAATAAACTGTGATGCAAGGGGGCGCCAGATAAAATCCTGCCTAGGGCAGCCAATTGGTCAGAGCCGGCCCTGTGTGGGGTGATACCTTCTAACTATATGGTGTTTCATAAGAATCAGCCAAGCAGTTAAGGAAGAACACAGAAACGTAATAGATGAGTCAATTTAAAACAAAATGTCAGCCAATTCAAGATGCCACCGACCCATGTAGTACATATCTATGTTCTTAATTGGGGGGAGGGACTAGATTTAGCTGTAAATTACACTGGAACAGTATGGAACATATGGTTTAAGGGTTTCTTCTCCTGAATTATTTTTCCAGAGTTCAGTCGGAACATTTGTCAGGAAAAACAACCCTTCAAGTTATCCATCCATATCCACTGCATATCTGGCAGCAGAGTGATGGTTTGTGAGGCTTGTTTGATACCTCAAACCCTTGATGACTTAAAGCCATTTTACCAGCCATGTGTTCCATACTGTTCCAGCATAATTTACAGCTAAATCTAGTCTCACCCCCCCAATTACCATAGAGATCCATTCAAATGCAGAGACGTTATAGTATCGCTTGTAAGAATACCAGAAAATAAGATATCAAGAGTCTTTTGATGTTGTTGGGTCACAGACATCAGGAAGTCATGGCTTACAAAAGGATATGCGACTAAATAATAAAAAATATTACTTTATTCTATATATAAATGCAGGGGTGCCAATAATTGTGGCACACGTGGTTTTGTTAAAAATAATTATTTCTTGAGGGATTTTACTTTCTCATAATAAATTTACTTAAATTAAAGGTTGGATTTAAAAAATAAATTTCAGTGTGACATTAAGCTAATTCACCAAACGGTGAATTCTTTACAACCTTTTTTACTCATCTTTACCAGGGGTGTAAATGTGTTTGTTTGGTGAGTCAAAAATGATAAAATAATAAGTGGTGTTAGTTAATAAATCTTTAAAAACAAAATGTTCCTAAAGGAATTAGTTCAGTAAAGAGATGTTTACAATGTCATTGAATTGATAAGTTTGACAATTAATAAAAAATTGTTGATATTTTCCTGATGTGACTGATTTCTTTGTTACAAAGTATTAAATGTGAAACAATTATATAATGTAGACGTAAAAATATTTTTTGAATTACATTATTGTATACTGGAAATGAAACGTTACCTTGTAGTTTCAAGGCACTTATCAAGCTTTCTTTTTGATTCTCCGAGTGGATCCAAAAATATAGTTTTTTTTGGGGCCTGAAATTGGAAGAAATATTTTCACATAGTGAAATTAAAATATTGATCTTGGCACCGTAATAAAATCATGCGATTATCATTCCAATAATATCATCATATTATGTTTCGATTATCCATTACATATATTTCATCTATACTCACGGCAATTGTCCAGTGATTGTTCTCATTTATGACACCCAAGAGAATATATTTTCTTGGATCAACCTGAAATCAACAAATAACAGGTTACAAATGACTGAATCTTAATTTAATAATATTTTCTAAATAAAATATGCGCTTATTTGCACATTACATCACAATTTAAATTACAGGTTCGTTTTTTCAAGGTAAATCATTTTATGATATCTGCACACACTATTTGATATTTACATTTCTCAGGGTCCGAAGTGACCCTTGCCAAATTTTGGTCATGGCAAAGGTATCGTTCATGTAGGCCTTGTCCTCATGTTCGTTGTTGTGTTTTCTCACAAGAGTAGAGATGTATGCATTAATCACCTTTAGTAAAATGTGATACAACATGTGAGTTGTATAAACCAAGAGACACATTCCAATTTTGGCTTATTTTTGTACTTTGCACTTGAAGTTTAAATGCTTTTACGTTGGAACAACTGTACCCAGAATGTGTCCATTAGTGGTAAACATGAATAATTTATAATGGTGTGTAATTGCAGAGTACTGTACCTCACTCTCCAGCTCTTGATTAGGTGTGCTATATCCCAATCAAAAATTTTGTATGGCCCAATTTTTGCCATTAGAACATTCCCAGTCCTCCCAGACAAAACAGCTTCAACACCTGCCGAAATGTAGAACAAAAAACTGTTCTTACACTATGAAACTAACGTATGCTGGAGATATGCTTTAACAATGTAATTGCTAATTCAAATATTACTACTGTGGTCAGCAATGGTTGGACTGGAAACAATATCACTAATCCCCCATTAAAATATGGTTGTGGTAGCCTGAAACTCAAATCAGCTCATCATCAAAAGAAAATTCTAATATACGCATGTACTTACGTTTTTCATTGTCACCCAGGTCAGGAGCATAAGGACTTTGGATGTCTGAGGCAGGAGGGCTTTGGACGGGTGAGGCAGGAGACACACAATTTCTGCTTAAAAGTTTGTGAGGAACACGTGGTACCTCCACAAGAAATGGAACTAAGTGGTCGACACTGACTTTCTTGATGGTGACACCCTTTTCATTGATCAGGTCAGCACTCTTTCCCTCAAGATGTTTTAAGGTGAAAGGCCCCAGAAAGTCTCTGTCCAACTTTCCCCCTTTTCTCTGCTGGCTTCGGCGGTTCTCCCGAAGCACCTTCTCTCCTGTACGGAAGATGTGGGATCCGGTACCAGAAGGCTTATTTCTTTTGCTTTTTTTTGCTCTTGCCATTTTCAGATTTCTCCTCACTACCTCTTGGATGCTGTCCTGCATCCTTATCCCTGGGTAGACTATCTCAGTGTCATTTATGTCCTCTGCAGTTCCATTCACCTTAGGAATAAGAAATATTGATAAGTTAATAGATGCTAAGTAACATTAACAACAATTTTTTGTTGCATTTGACAATTTTTTCATTGTCCTGCAAATGCAGTTTTGATCAGAAAGAATGAAGACGAACACTATTAGCTCACACAGAAAGATTCTGGGACCTCAGAGAAGTACCGTGCCTCTCGTCCAAACATAAGATAAAATGGTGAATGTTTTGTGGTCAACTGCTTTTCTGTTCGTATATTGAACATGACCGCATCAAGATACGTGTCCCAGGTCTCTGGTCTTTCATCGCATAGTTTTGCAAGGGCCCAAAGGAAAGAGATGTAATTTTTTACAACACTGTACAATACAGAATAAAGTATGACATAAAGCATAGAATAATTATCAGAAACAATCAATACATTTCTGCATAAAAAATAAATGAAAGTCATTTGCATTTTGATAAGGCTGACTGTTAGTTGATGCCACACAGGAGACTTACCGGTACTTCTGTATGGTGTGGTTCATTTTCTCCACCAGCCCATTCGTCTGCGGGTGGTATGGTGCGCAAAGACTCCTCTTGATACCGAAGAAGTGACAAACCTCTTTGTTTATCTAAAAGCGAAGTGGGATGCTAAAATCATCATCTAATACAAGCCTTGATTACGGCGGATTACGGCATGCTCAACCAGAGAGGGTGGTCATCTGCTCAGACTCGTATGCAGTTTTAATGAGTTTGGAGTCTTTTAATTCCAGTAGCAGACAGGACATTTTATTTGAAATTCTTCAGACACTATTCAGAATACAAAGATTAAGAATAAGTGTTAGATTGGTATGGGTATTTGCTCATGTGGGAGTTAAAGGGAATGAGGAAGCAGATATAATTGCAAAAAATGCATTAAAGGCAGACCATATACAGATAGATGTTAAAATCAGTAAAGCAGAGGTAAAAGGGGTCATTAAAAATGAAATTAAAAAGAGATGGCAAGAGGAATGGACCAGGGAAAGTAAAGGTCGGCATTTATTTAGAATAAAACCATTGGTTGGAAATACACAATCTGAACGGGGAAATAGGAAGGAAGACAGGATTATCACAAGGTTAAGGTTAGGACACACAGGTCTAAATAGTACACTTTTCCTGATAAATAAACATGGAGATGGCAGATGTGAATTTTGTGGGGAACAAGAAACAGTAAATCATGTCGTATACAGCTGCATAAAATATGTCAGACAGAGAGAGAGACTAAAAACCAAGGTACATGAAGTGGGGACACAACTTAATATATACAGAATTTTGAAACCATCAACAGGGATACATGTATTACATTTCTGTTGGAGTATTTACATTCAACAGGCTTAATAAATAGAATATGAGTTTTAATTATTAATATGAACTTAAATTTTATTATTGGTATTTTAGAATTTTATTTAATTTATTAAGCAAGGGTATTACTGATTCCCAGTCCAAAAAACACTATTCATGGTAGGAAAAAGTAGGACAGTAGAATGTGCTTATTGCAATAATACATAAAAAGTTGAACATGTACTCATGGAATGCAATAAGTACACTGAAGAGAGGGAACAACTCTGCATTAGGATTAGAGAGGCAGGTAGAGCATGGAGCCTAAAGGGAATATTGGGGACTGATGGAAAGGGGGTAACGGATGCCCAGAAGGCTGTTATAGAATTTTTGAAAGTTACAAAATTATATAATAGAATATAGTAAATAGATAGATATATAATTCTATATAGTATTAATGTATATGGATTGTAGTGTTATATAGTATTAAGGTATAGGGATTTGTTTACAAATAAATAATTCTCCATTCTGTATGTAGTATTAAATAAATCATGACTGCATACTCCGGTACAGTAGGTGGCGGTATGCACCTTCAAAGTAAATATTTCAATCCGCCATTAAACAAAAAGAAGAAGAAGATTCCCAGTCCACACTCCAGACCAGTGGGTGGCGGTAAATGCTCCACCAAAGCTAATTGCCAACCGCCATAAAATAAAAGAAGAAGAAAAGGAAACTCGTTACGACGGACGTCACAGCATAGCGTTTTCCAGTTTATAAACTTAATATAGAACAAGGTTATCAAATTAGTTTGGTAGCTATCGAATTAATCGCCAACTTGAAAATGATAATATGCCGTCATGCGTATGCCGTACGGTAAGTGCAAAGAAAGTTCGCCAAAGTTCAATGGCGTCGCAGTTTCATCGTCACTGAACTGCGTAGACTAGTGCTAACGGCTTGCTAGAGAACAAAGCAATGTGTGAAAACGCCACACAATTGAGGTACTAATAACACTAAGTTAGACAACACCGCTAACGTCGCACTAACTAGTAGGCTACAATTAAACAGGCGACGTTATGGTAGTCCATGTCATCGCACGGTGTTTTTTGTTTTGTATAATTTTCTCCACAGTTAAGTATTCCCAGGACGTGTAGTGAGCACTGGGGGGAGAGAGGCAGAATTCCCTGCGGCAACACGCCCACATTCTCAGACTCACCTGACAGGTGACGTGTCAGCCGGGGGGTAGACATAAGCCGGGGGTTTAGTGGGGTAGAGTAGAGCTTCCTGACGTGGCAGTCTGAATGCATGTTATCCAGAGCGATCTACTCGAATAAAAGTTATTTTTGCATATCTGAAAACCAAGCCAGTCGTTTTTCTGTGCAAACTCTACATTGGTGACCTCGACGTTTCTTCGGACGATTCCGAAGTGGTTCTTTTCTCTGGGAAAGATGCACGCCGTCACTCTCAAGCTCCCGGAGTTCTGGCAGGAACATGCCGCCGTTTGGTTCGCTCAAGCGGAGGCTCAGTTCGCGTTGAGAGGCATAACGCAGGAGGACACGCAATACTACTACGTGGTTGCTGCTTTGAATAGTTCGACAGCATCGCGGGTATTAAGCCTACTCCAGGACCCTCCGGAAGCGGATAAGTACTCGTCTCTCAAACAGCTCCTTTTGGAGACTTTCGAGCTGTCAGAACCTGAGCGTGCTCGCAAGCTCATTACACTGCCTGGTTTAGGTGATTCTAAACCTTCGGAATTAATGGACCATATGCTGACACTTTTGGGTAACCACCAACCTTGCTTCATATTCCGAGAATTATTTATGCAGCAGATGCCCAGTCAAGTGCGTGCAGCTCTGGCAGGTTCCCCGTTGAAAGACCTCAGGGCTCTGGCCAGGGAAGCCGATAAAGTTTTAAATTCCAGTCGGCTACCCGGTACTGCAGTAAGGGTGGTTGGCGCTGCTGATGTGCTGGCTATCCGGGAGGATGTCATCGCCGCTGCCCAGCAGCAACGACTTACAGCGGGCCTCTGCTACTACCATGCCAGGTTTGGCTCACGCGCTAAGAAGTGCCGTCCACCTTGCTCTTTCGTGTCGGGAAACGGCAGAGCCGACGCCCATTAGCTGCGTTGAGTGTCGGCAAGGCTAGCAGTTTGCTTTTTGTTACGGACTCCGTTTCTGATCGACATTTTTTATGTGACACAGGCGCGCAGGTTAGCATCCTCCCTGCGTCTGCTTTGGACGTACAGACTGGGGATCGTGGACCACCTCTGGAGGCAGCCAACGGCAGTACCATCCCCACTTTTGGCAAACGAGCAGTGGACCTGTGTTTCAACGGACAACATTTCCAGTGGGTGTTTGTGCTAGCGTCTGTGTCTACTCCGTTGTTGGGCGCAGATTTTCTGTGTGCTAACAGCCTGCTGGTCGACGTCAGGAACAGACGACTGGTGAATGCGGAGACATTCGCAACGCTTCCGGGTTCTCCCAGCAGCACCGGGACGTCCAAGCTGTCTAGCGCCCTGTCATCTGCGGATGTGTTTCAGCGCCTCCTGGTGGAATTCCCGGACCTCACCACGCCCACGTTTTCTTCGGCAGCCGTCAAGCATGGGGTGGAACATTATATCGCCACTACGGGTCCGCCGGTCCACGCCCGGGCAAGGCGGTTGGACCCACAGAAGCTGGCTGTGGCTAAAGCGGAGTTTGACTCCATGGAACGCCTGGGGATTGTGCGCAGGTCCAGCAGTCCTTGGGCCTCACCCCTCCACTTGGTTCCGAAAACAGGGGGGGGGTGGCGACCTTGCGGGGACTATCGACGACTGAATGACGCCACGACCCCTGACCGCTACCCTATACCGTACATACAGGATTTCTCGGCTCGATTAGCTGGGAAGGTTTTTTTTTCGAAAATTGATTTAGTCAGGGGTTATCACCAGGTTCCGGTTCAGCCGCAAGATATCCCTAAAACCGCGGTAATAACCCCGTTTGGGCTATTTGAGTTTTTAAGGATGCCTTTTGGTTTAAAAAACGCGGCCCAAACTTTTCAGCGCTTAATGGATAGTGTTTTGCGGGATATGCCTTTTCTTTACGTATATTTAGACGACATCCTGGTGGCTAGTGCCTCCAGTGATGAGCACCAGGCTCATCTCCGGGCCCTTTTTGCGCGCCTCAGCGAACACGGATTAATTATTAACCTTGCTAAATGTCAATTTGGGGTTTCCGTGGTGGATTTCCTCGGCCACCACGTCACCAGGGAAGGTGCGGTGCCCCTCCCGTCCAAGGTCGAGGCTATCCAAAATTTTCCGCGACCGGTTACAGTTCGGGCTTTGCAGGAATTTTTGGGCATGGTAAATTTTTACCATCGCTTCATTCCCAGAGCCGCTCAGCTAATGCTGCCCCTGTACGCTGCCCTTAAAGGGGCCACAGCGAAGCAACTGGTAAGTTGGTCGGCCGAAATGTCGCATGCTTTTTTAAAAACGAAAGAGGCATTAGCGAATGCTACTCTCCTTACGCACCCGTGGCCGGACGCGCCTGTTTCTGTAACGACGGATGCATCAGATTTTGCGGTTGGCGGGGTGCATGAACAGCTACTAAATGGGGTTTGGCAGCCGCTGGCTTTTTTTAGCCGCCAGCTCCGTCCTGCTGAGCGCAATTACAGCACGTTCGATTGCAAGCTCCTTGCTCTTTATTTAGCTGTGCGTCATTTCCGGTTCCTGCTCGAGGGCCGCACGTTCACGGCTTTTGTAGACCACAAGCCTTTAGCTCTAGCTATGGCTAAAGTTTCGGAGCCGTGGTCCGCCCGTCAGCAAAGGCAGTTGGCATTCATCTCCGAGTTCACCACGGATATCCAGCATGTCGCAGGTAAGGACAACGTGGTGGCTGACTGTCTTTCGCGGTCCATAGTGGACGCGGTCAATTTAGGGGTAGACTACGGGCAGATGGCTGCTGACCAGGCGTCTGATCCCGAAGTGCAGGCGTTACGCACAGCGACTACAGGTCTGCAGCTGCAGGAGGTAAGTTTTGGTCCTTCATGCACCCCACTCCTTTGTGATGTGTCCACCGGGGTCGCCAGACCAGTGGTGCCCGTGGTTTGGCAGCGGCGTATTTTTGAGGTTTTACACAACCTATCCCATCCGGGCCGCAAGGCGTCGCAAAAACTATTGTCTGGAAGGTTTGTGTGGCATGGCCTGAAAAAGGATGTCCGTGACTGGGTGAATGCTTGCTTAGCGTGTCAACGGGCTAAAGTTCACAAGCACACCAAGGCTCCTTTAGCGCCGTTCGCCGTCCCTGAAAGGCGGTTTGATCATGTTAATGTGGATCTGGTGGGGCCGTTGCCTCCGTCGCGGGGTTACACACACCTTTTAACAATCGTAGATAGGACCACGCGTTGGCCAGAGGTGATACCGCTGACGTCCACCACCACTGCTGAAGTGGCTCGGGCGTTTATTAATGCATGGGTCTCGCGTTTCGGGGTTCCGGCCGATTTATCCTCCGACCGTGGGGCTCAGTTCACGTCAGAATTGTGGGCAGCGATAGCTCGACAGTTGGGGGTGACGCTGCATTGGACTACGGCGTATCACCCTCAGGCTAACGGGATGTGCGAGCGTTTTCATCGTTCGTTAAAGGTGTCCCTCCGCGCTGCACTGCAGGGGGACGCTTGGTTTGATACGCTCCCATGGGTCTTACTGGGTCTTAGGACGGCCCCTAAGGCTGATTTAGGAGCATCATCTGCGGAGCTAGTTTATGGGCAACCGTTGCACGTACCAGGGGAGTTTCTACCTAGCTGTTCGGTACCTTGGTCAGCTACGCGCCAGCTCCCGGTTCTGCGGGACGGTCTGAAATCGTTCGCCCCAGTGCCTACGACGCATCACGGTTTGCCACGCTCCCACGTTCATCCAGGTTTGGGTGAGGCGCGCTTTGTGTTTGTGCGCCAAGATAAACATCGTGGCCCTTTGCAGCCTCCTTACGAGGGACCGTTTCGTGTATTAAAGTCCGGGGAGAAATTTTTTATTTTGGATATCGGTGGTAGATCTGAGCACATTACCATAGACCGCTTAAAACCGGCGCACGTAGATTTAGATTCGCCGGTAGAGGTCGCTTGTCCTCCGCCCAGAGGGCGCCCTCCGGCTCTCAAGCCGAGAAATCCTGCCCCTGACTTAAACCCTGACCCTGGTGACAGCCCTAAAACTGACTCTAGTATGGGTCCTGATCCGTCCGGGGCTGCGGGCAAGAAACTGGGGAGGTTTGGCCGTGTCATCAAGACCCCTAAGCGGTTTTGCTGCCACAGTAAATTCTGGGGGGGCTTGTGTAGTGAGCACTGGGGGGAGAGAGGCAGAATTCCCTGCGGCAACACGCCCACATTCTCAGACTCACCTGACAGGTGACGTGTCAGCCGGGGGGTAGACATAAGCCGGGGGTTTAGTGGGGTAGAGTAGAGCTTCCTGACGTGGCAGTCTGAATGCATGTTATCCAGAGCGATCTACTCGAATAAAAGTTATTTTTGCATATCTGAAAACCAAGCCAGTCGTTTTTCTGTGCAAACTCTACAGACGTATCTATTCGCGTTTGTTTTCTCAACGACCGTGACAAGAAAATGATAGTAACATTGTTGACGTAGGCTAGAAATGTCAACAACAACAAAAAATCGTCTTACAAGCAAATACGATCGCTCACATTACTTTAGTTTAGTTGGGCGTGTCATTTTCTCCGCTTAGTTAACAGTATAACAAATCCCATTCGGTTCTGGCCGAATGTTTCCGGTTTTCTAAACAGACACACAAAGAAACCGAAATGTATTAAGAATACCTAACGTGACACCACTATTAAAAATAACTTACTCGAACCAAATCTTAATTTACACGTTTTAGGATCTCCATCTCCTGTTATGAATCATCAGTTACGCATCGCAGTGTCTGCTCATTTCCGTGGTTTCCTTTCAACTAGCAGCCAGTTTCGGTCTTGTAAACAAGCTGTTCGGAATCTAGTGAATCGATGCCTTAAATTAAGCACCAAGATCGTGAAACGCACAGGTGAATAGCCTAACTGTGGTATGGTGTTCCAACACTTCTTCACACGCCTTCAAATCATTTTGTTACTAATAAGTTGCTTGCATTGGTTTATGTACCAGAAAGTCCAACATTTTCTGTTAGTGTTGCAGGCAGTTTTTGTTGGCACAGGCAAGCTAACCTGGTTCGCTAATGGAGACTGAATTCGGAACATTGTATGTCTATGTATGTTTAGAAGCGCCTATAAGGCGGCAGTGTAGTATAATGGTTAAGGAACTGACCTTGATTCCCAGGACTGCCATTGTACCCTTGAGCAAGGTACTTAACCTGAATCGCTTCAGTATATATCCAGCTGTATGATTGGATAATATGTAAAAATGCTAAAAAGTTGTGTAAGTCGCTCTGGATAAGAGCGTCTGCTAAATACCTGTAATGTAATATTCAGATGGCTGACAGCTGAATGAATGAATAACAGGGTTACCCTTTCCTCTTATTTCCATTTATAAGACCACGTAATTAAAATCATTCTACATTTTCCTTGAATATCTTGCAAATATCATTGCATTCTAAATTATAACTGATATCCATAATTAGCAGATTTTTTTTATGGCAAATTTAATATAATTTATTTTCACAGGTATTGTTTACATTGTGCCTGGTTTTCACAATTGGAAAAGAATGTGGCCCTGCAGAGTACAGCACTGATACTGACGAATGCTGTCCTATGTGTGGAAAAGGTAACCCTCATATCTAATCGTTATTTATTTTGTATTATGTAGGTTTTATGTTTAGATTATTGATCTGCATGGTTAATCATTAAATAAATAAATCAATGAATATATGTGTGTGTGTGTGTGTCCACGTTATACATCTGATGTATCATTCAAGAATTATGAAGTGCCTGTATTTCAAAGACCTTGTACAATCACCTTTTTAACTTCTAAAGTGTTCATTAAGCTGCAAGGATGTGATGTACTGTATACATACATTTTCCAAATGTGTAAATGGGAAATGATGAAATTCCTTTTAACGTCAAGTAAAATATTTCTGTACCGGACAGCCATAAGATGTCGGGAGTGTGATGATCATGTGATCTGTTGATCTTCCAAATGACATGATTAACATGTTGCCATTTGTTTTTCTAGGTTTCGTTGTGCGTAAGGACTGCACTTCAGACTCCAGCACAACATGTATTCCATGTATAAGAGGGACATATACGGATGAACCCAACGGACTTAACAAGTGCCTCCGGTGTCAGACTTGTGATACACGTCAGTTTTCATTACTTTAATATATACTGTATTTCATTCATAATTTTGTCATAAAATACAATGTTGTTGAAAGTTTACAATATATTTTCTAGTGCAGGGATTCATTTTTCTTCACGAGTGTACCACAACCAGCAACGCTTTCTGTGATGTCAAAGATGGATTTTATTGTAAAAGCTATTCAAAAAATGAGTGTAATTTAGCATTATCACATGCCACGTGCAACCCTGGTGAATACCCCAAAGTACCAGGTAAGATTCCAGTTCCTAACTCTTCATTCTATCTGGGCAACGAGTCAAAACGTGTAGTTGAAAATGTGTCAAACTGTGTACATTTTTGGTTGAAGAGAACTTTGCTCATTTTTCAGCCTTTAGGTTAAAAATGGGTGTGGTGAAGTGTGTAAAATAATAGAAAATATAATAATTTTGTCACAATCCCTCCTTTTAATTGTAAACATCTTTTTATTCCCCATTTTATAAATGTTTTCTCAATTAGCAGCGCCCAATTATAAGAAAGCCCCTCCCATCACTACAGTATCCTACGTCAATTCTGGGGCATGCAGGCTGCCACCATTGCTTATATTTAATCTATAGTCCTCCAGCCGAGCTGCCCAACCATTGTAGTAGAGCACTGCACTCATTTTACAATTGGTGCAGGTAGACAGTAGGCACACAACCAGCAGATTAGCTAATACATGTTGTTAGGCCTTTTCACACTGCACTGTAGTTAGCCCTGGGCTATCCTTTGCCCCAGGCTAAGGATAACCCAGGGCTAGCTCATTCTGTGTACACACAAGCATTTGTTAACCCTGGGCTAAGGATTTCCACTTTTCCCCTAAACCCTGGGCTAACGTCCGTTCGACACTATTGGATTGGACAGTGAAGATTTTACGCATTACCACAATCGTTGCCATTGGCTCCGTTTCACACGGGCTATTTTGGCACAGTGTTTGGGGAGATTTCTGGGGCTAACCCCGAAAAGTCAGTGCTAACCCTGCCTCGGAGCAGGGACAGCTAGCCCACTTTAGAATGTGCAGGTGTGAACACTTGCTTAGCCCTGGGCTAAAATCTCTCTTAGCCTGGGGCCAAGGAGGCTCTTAGCCCAGGGTGATAGACAGTATGAACAGGCCTGTTGAGTGATACCCTGATTAAAACCATCCTTCCCTGGGCGACCCTCAAGCCAATTATTCACCACCTCAGGGGACAGCTGGCCACGGCTGACATTGGAGTGTTCAGGATTCTGTTTGTGGACCACGGGGCCTCATCACTGCAGTCGTGGCCAGTGCTTTAGCTGGCTACTCCACCAAAAGCCCACATAGTGCCTTCACAAGTGAAAATGTATTCTGTTCACAACCACAACACTGTGCACTACAGATACTACAGTTGTATATGTAAATTGAGGAGGAATATCCAAACTGCTTTTTTTCAGGAGTACAACAGAGTTAGCAACTCCAGAAAATGATAATATATTTTTTACATATCTGGACTGACCTATTCGTTACAATCCAATATCATTTATAATAACACAATTGCAATTGATGAAGGTATGCATCGTACGCAAAATGTTTCAGTTATCGTTCATCTTCATTATAAAATGGGGAACTTTGAAGTGTATGAATGACTTGAGTGGTGTGTTCTCTGCAGGGACAAAAACTGCAGATACATTGTGTGAGGAGTGTCCAGACGGTTATTTCTCAACATATGGTATCAACTGCACAGCATGGACAAAGTAGGTCTAAGTTTCCTAAGCTACGATTTAGGTTTATTGACTAATGTTTTGACCTAATAGTGTGCAAAAGGATGCACCTCCATTGTCAAAGTACTTGTTTCATATAGATTTTTTACATTTACATTCTTATATATGCAGTGTGACTTACAGAATTGTGCACATACCATGGCTCGTGAGCAACAGTATAACAGTATAGTGAAAGTAAGTGAACGTGTGGTGATGCAGTGCTGGTCACTGATCACGTGGCAAACAGACAAAATTAAACTGGAAGAAGGGTTGGTTTACCGCCTGTTATTACATCTAAAACGGAATAATAAATAAATCATTTTAGAAACAAGAAATGTGAAAACTGGCAACCAAAACCTGGTTGCCAGCAGTCATAACTAGCTAATGTTCAATAAATTAATGTTAAAAAAATTGTGTGAGGAGGGAAAATATATTAAGGATACCAGGTTACAGTGGAGTGTTTTCAGTGTGCACTGTTGTATTATTAAGACGAATAGACTTGAATAGATTTTGAATGGGCAAGGAATTAGGACTATGCAACATTTCAGCAGTGTTGATTTTAAATGCTAACTTGTCACTAGGTTTGAGACCTAACTGTGGCATGCTGTGATAAGTGATGATTTATGTTTTGGATGGAGGACATGGAAAAGGACAGAAATACTGTCTTTTCAGCTTTGCAAAGAAAAAAAGCTATCAGAAGAATAACAGAGCCATATAGAAGAGGAGACCAATCACTGATCCCAGGAAAACTAGAAAGTTTATCTTTTTTGGCACGAAGAGTAGAGCTTCTCCAGATAATTTCGTAGGCACATCCAGAGAGTTAAAAGTGTGATCCAACTGAAGGCAGGGCTGATATCTGCCAGAGTTGAGACGAGGACGTAATGGTCAAGTTCATTGAATACTGGACTTAAATCTAGGCGGCACTGAACACAGGACCGAAAGGCCTTAGAGTAGAGTGCCTTAGTGCCTGACATAACGGCTGTTTCAGCTTACTGGAGGCCTTGAAACCAAATTGAGGTTGGGTAGAATGCAAGCTGAATACTGACTGAGAATTTTACAGAGAAGTGGGAGAGGGGAGACTTGAGGGCACTTCAGGAGACTCAAGGGTGGGTTTCTTAAGCAGAGCTGTGACACAGGTTTACATAAAGGAATACAATACGAGTACAGGCAGGTGGCCAGAGTGTATGGAGACGTACGGAAGCGGTTCAGATGGGAGAGCCTGGAGGTAAGGCGTGGGGATTGGACCCAGAGGACAGTTAAAGATAAATGTTTAAAGTGGGATGATGTCCTCATCTGGAATGGCTGAGAATGCTAAGAGACATGGGGAGGCTAGATTGATTCTCCTGCTTGAACGGGAATTAAATTTAATTCAAGCTTGCTTTTCATTTCTTATTCCAGATGTAATTTTGACCAAAGGAAAACTGCAGAGGGAAACAAAATAAAAGATACAGTTTGTGAAAATATCTTCTTCTACCACTAATAGTAACGCCAGCTCTACTACTTCTTGTACCAGTTGGACAGTACCTCTGTGAGTATGAATGAATACATTCCCATTTATTTTTTATTAATATACAGTACACGCATATGCTTTTTTTGGGATTTATTTTAACTTGCCAATTATGCTTTATGTTTTTTTTTTTCAGGGCGGAAAACCCAATTAAAGGCGAGTCATTATTCATATTTGTTATGCATATTCTTCACCACAACCTCTAAAAATTAACTTTGTCATCAAGTATAGTTAACAAGGTATGATAGACTGGCAGTGATTATCCTTGTATCTGTGTTGCACTGTTTTGCAGTTGAATTTCCATCTTGGATGGGATCTTGTGAATTCATTATAACTCATTCATTTTTTAAACCAGGCTCCCACACAAGAAACTCAGGCGTGCCCCACATCAAAGAATCCTTCATAACAGAGACGGCTGTCTGAGGGGTCACACTTGGCGGTGTGTAACAGATTTTGGGGTAAAGCCTGTTACACACTTTTCACTGCCCTGTGCGGTCTCCCCTGCAGGACCCTGGGAAATGCAGTGCTGTGTAAGAGAATATGATCTCTTCCTCCCCTGCTTTCAGACCTTGCCATCAGCAACAGGTTTCAACCTCTCTGTCCCCTGCACACCCAGCTTCAGCAGTCAACAAAAAGACTCGCACTCCTTCTGGAGAAAATAACCTTTTAATTACTGGGGAGTCGGCGCTAACTCACAAAGGTTGCACTACTAAAATCTGGCTCTACGCCCCTCCTCTTATTTTCAATATTTACAGATGGAAGAGATATTTAAATCAAGAATTGAATCAATTACAAAGAAACAGTTTGGATCGCAGCTGGGTTGGGTTGTTATAGAGAATAGGAACCCCAAAGGATTAGTTTGTTGTGGATACTGGATCCAAACCTGTCTGATTATGCCAATTTGTTGTGGATCTCCGAGTGAAAATATCTCAGTTGTTTTCAGAAATTCAGAGTTTCTCAACTTTACCTCTCAAATTTCTCTAAGTGTTTAAACAAAGAGGACGAGGCAATAATTCTCAGAGAATGCTAGACTTTATTTCATTAAACATACAACAAAAAGTCCAGCGGAGTGCCCCCGCAGAGACTATCAAAAATGCCAGACCTTATCCCATACACCGCACGATCAAGGTCTTGACATCTCTGCAGAGACACCCCCAGGGCAGTGCCTCTCCCCAGAGACACTCCCGCTCTTCTTGGTTTACAGTCCATCTTTATACAGTTTCTTATCAGATTGTACATCTCATTTTTTGTCCATCTGACCTATTTGACCATACAAACACAGGCAATCTCTATCCCCGCCTTTCTTCGAGAACTTTCCAAACTTTCCTTTGTAGGGCCTACTCCTATTGGATTGTATCTAAGTGACACCTGGGTTCTCAACCACCCGGCTCCGCCCTACAAAGATAGCTCTCAAAATCCCCCCCCCCTTAGATCCCCAGCCACCCCTCTCCAGCTGTATGCCCCCCCCCATGGCATCACCCTTCAGGTCTGGGAAACCACCTCTTATCAGACCCTGGTTGCTTGGATACTATCTAAGTTCTCCTTCAAACTCCTGGACTGCTGACTGTGTGTAAAAAATAACAATGGCTAATTAGTATATTGCTATGTGTTTTTCTGCTTATTTTGTACTGAGCCTTGGTCGGTCAGACGCCAGGTGTCTGAAAATATCTGTTTGCCCAGTAGCTCTTGGACAGCGCTCAACACAATCATTGTTATGGGAACATCTTATCATCTTATCAGATTCTCTGGACCTTTTGAAGGAAACTGCTTTTTATAGACATTTTATAGACATAGTTTGTTTTTGTGCTTTTTGCTCTCATATTATGATGTGATTCCATATATATATATCTCACTATGTGTTTGAGTGCTCATGATACATTTTCAAATATAATCAATACATATTATCACAGGTAATATAGTTTAAAGGAAATACATATTCAAATATAGTCAATACATATTATCACAGGTAATATAGTTTAAAGGAAATTCATATTCAAATATAGTCAATACATATTATCACAGGTAACCAATGGATTTAATGGAATTCCCAACAAGTTTCAAGTAACAATAGCAAACTAGTAGAAGATGAACACACCTGGAGCTCCCTCGATAGCTGGATGGAAGACTTCAGAGTACTGGTTGACAAGGAGGTCAGGCACAGAATTTTGAACTACTCACAAAAAACACACGTTTTGTTTACATTTTTTAATTTTTAAATTTGGCATGCACTACGTCATTAACCGCGCAGCAGGGCAGTCCCTTCCTCACCAGGAAGTTTAACCCCTTTGCACAGATGCTAAATTTGTTCAATTCTCACCTATTTAGAGGGCTTTATAACTCCAGGTCTGAGCATGACAGAAACTTGTAAAATGGCTTAAATGAAGCAAGACAGTTGTAGCATTTACAATACTAACTTAGATTAGTTCATTTAAATAGTATAGGTCAAAAATAAAGTGCCACAAATGCAAAAAAGAATGGAAAAAAATAAAAATGTTTTAGTTTGTAATTAAATACTAATAGGCACAACTGCAAAACAGGTAAAAGTATCATACTGTGACAAATGTGATCAATTCTGCCAGAAAACACAAAAATGAACTCTTCTTATGTATTTGAGCACTAGCTGGGGTCAAGGAAGTAGCGTTCACGTCGCAGCCCTGTTTCTACCAATCCTTCTACCACCACGCCAGTGGACTCGATAAGAAGAGCGTTAGCTAGAATCAATGGGCCAGTTAATTAGCCCAGTTGTTCTGCAATCATTCAGAACGTTCATTTGCGGATATTCCCATATGCAAAAGGTCTAAAAATCCTGTAAAAGTCACACATGCCATATACAAAACTTATTTATTTTATATGTGGTAGAGAACTAGCATATACATTTCAGACTAAAATTAAATAGTTCCCTAACAAGCTGGAAAGTCTGAATACCCCTTTCACCTTCTCCACATTTTATTACATTACAGACAATATTACAGATATTCTACAATAGATTGAGTTCATTTTTTGTCTCACAATTTTACACAAAATAGCCCATGATGACAAAGTGAAAACATGTTTTTAGAAATTTTTGCAAATGTATTAAAAATCTAAAACTTAAATCTTTCATTGACATAAGTATTCATACCCTTTGCCTTAACATATTTTTAAAGTATCACATTTAATATTTGGTCACATATCCTTTGCATGCTGTTACTTCCTGAAGTCTGTGACCCATCAACATCAAAAAACTATCGATATCTTATTCCAGGTACTGTTACAAGCGATGCTATAAGCTCTCTGCATTTGAATGGATCTCTATGGGAATTGGGGGGTGAGACTAGATTCAGCTGTAAATTACACTGGTACAGTATGGAACACATGGCTGGCTAAATGACTAAGTCATCAAGGGTCTGAGCTATCGAACGAGCCCCAAACCATCACTCTGTTGCCAGATATGGAGTAGATGTGGATGGATCACTGCAAGGGTTATTTCTCCTGGCTAATTTTCCTATAGAACTCAGGAGAAACAACCCTTAAAGGGATCCATCCACATCTACTCCATATCTGGCCGCAGAGTGATGGTTTGGGGCTCATTTGATACCTTAGACCCTTGATGACGTACAGCCATTTCGCCAGTCATGTGTTCCATAGTGTACCAGCGTAATTTACAGCTGAATCTAGTCTTACCCCCAAATTCTCAGAGATCAGTTCAAATGCAGAGAGGTTATCAATCAATCAATCAATAACCTTTATTTAAACTCGAAGGACACTGAGGTTGCCCTCATTTACAGTGATGTCGAGTAAGAGATAAAATAACACAAGATAAAAATGACAACATAAAGGCACAACATAAAATGATAAAATAAAAAAAAGATTTAAAAAAATAAAAAAAAGATAAGAACAGAAAATTCAGCTAAAAACAATTACATTGTGAGGTGCAAAATTCAGCAATCATAGTTTTAAAATGTCCAACAGACAGAAGACTGTCCATTTTTAAAGTGCTTTGCAGGGCATTCCATGAGTGGGGTGCACTAACAGAGAAGGCTGTCAACAAGCCCGGGAAACATTGAGCATGAGCACCTCACTGGAACGGGTATGATATGAACCAGTGTTTCTTTTTAGGAGAGAAGTAATATAAGGTGGTTGCATACCGATGAGAGCTTTAAAAATAAATAAAAACCAATGTCTATCACGCCTCATTAAAAGACGGCCAACTAACCTTTTCATACAGGGAGCAATGATGTATATTATAGCTATCACCTGTAATGAATCTGAGAGCTGAATGGTATACAGAATTTAAAGATCTAAGAGTAGAAACAGAAGCATGTCTATAGACCACATCTCCATAGTCCAGAACTGATAAAAATACTGCTTCAATAATCCTCTTCCTGCATACCATAGGAAAACTGGTTCTATTCCTGTATAAGAAGCCAATTTTCTGTCGTAGCTTGCTTATAAGTTTATCAATATGGCATTTAAACGTAAATTTTTCATCAAGCCAGATGCCAAGATATTTATAGACTGAAACTCTCAATAATAGAACCATTTGCAGCAGTTATATGCAGACTATTGTGGTCAAAATCTCTAGCCCTAGAGAACAACATAAATTTTGTTTTGTTCTCGTTAAGAACTAATTTGAGAAGCAAGAGCATCTTGAATAGTATTGAAAGAATGTTGCAATTTTTCAATAGCTAATTCCACAGAGTCAGCAATACAATACAGAATGGTATCAGCATAAAGATGAAATTGAGAACCTCTTGCTGGGGACACAATATCATTAATATAAATAGTAAAAAGCACCGGACTTAAAATTGACCCCTGTGGAACACCTTTAGTAATTGATAGAAAATCAGATTGGACACCCCCTTATAGTATCGCTTGTAACAGTACCTGAAAATAAGATATCCTGTTTATTTCCATTTTAAATGGTGCCCCATTTTTAAGGAACATGCATTTGTGGGATGAGCAGCACAGCTGAGTATGTGGGTTGCGCCCATGTAATTTATTGCCAAGAAGCATTGTTACAACAGAGAAATAATCTACCAAACACAAATTTCCTAACTTTTTGTTCGATGTTTATATATTTTAATTATGTTGTCTGTTATAGTTTTGTGGGTCTGCCAAACTGTCAGGCAATTACTCATATATTATACTTAATTTAAAAATGTAGCTATACATATGGCCAATGTCTGAGCAATTTTCAAATAAAGTTTAAAAAGGCAATGTGTATCAGTTCCCTTTTTCAGCTACTTTCAATATCAATAAACAGCTAGCACAGGAGCTGCATATCGACTAGAGGTTGTTGCACGTGCACCCCCTGACCCCTCCCATACCCCGTATGCAATCGCCAATTGTGGGTCGCTCTATGAATATACCGGCCACAGTCCGTACGAGCACGGTCTGGATTCAATCCAAGACTGTTGGGCTCATCCTGCACCACAGCATGGGGTCTTAACCGAATAAGCCACCCAGGAGCCCAGCAACTACTTCTTAATATATACTTTCTAAAGTACTTTTCAAAGCTTTTGAAGATCATAACAACTATTCTGTCCAGTTAGGCTTTGATGTCAAATTTTTATTGACTTGGATAATTTTTATTGCATCTGTCCATTGTCAGGATAAACAATGTTTGCTAAATGAAATAAAAGTATGCTTTTCTGTTAGTTTTAGCCAGCAGATGCTGTCATCCAAAGTGACATAAATTAGATTAAAAATGGTGTAGGCAACAACTAATGCCAAGCCATCAAGGTTACAACTGATATAGAACACTTAATATAGAAATAGCAAATCCTATACTTTGCCATAGTAGGTGCAAAAGGGAGACAAAATGTAGAGCTACAATTAGCAGGGGTTTGAGAATATAGTTTTAGATGCAACACAGGTGGGGCTAGTAAAGCCGTGAAACACAATCAGCATTTTTGGCAGGAGTGTAAGGTCCGATAATAAATTGGAGGTAAGAGGGTGTGGTTCCTCTTGCTGCGACATAGGGTAGGTCTTGCCATGTCACATTTAGTTGACATGACTCCCCAAGTTGAACATACAGCGCATTGATAAGTCAGTGGTCTTTCGCCATCTAGAGAAAAAGTATTCTCTACTGACACCTAGTGGCTACAATCTTTCTCTTTGGTTATGCTTCACCATTGTAGCAGAGGTGAGACTCAGTGGGATGCGATAGGAAAATGGCGTGAGTGTCATTCTCTGAAAACATGGCATTATTTTCTCTTATACTACTTCAGATGAAACATATTTACAGTATATCACACCTTGAGGATGTAACCATTATTTTATATTTTTATTATTTTGTAATTTATTTTTATTATTTTGTAATTTATTTTTATCATTTTAGCACGATTTTAGAATTGTATTTTATTTTACCTGTGTTCCAGCTTTTCACAGCGAATACATTTCTTACAGTGCACTTAATATTACTATGGCAACCAGTTTTGTCAGCTCCCAGGTGAAGTTGGCCTTAACCACTGCTCTAGGATCAGATTTCTCTCCCCAAATCCTAACCTTAACCATTACTAGGGGAAAAAATAACTGACGCTGAATCAGTGGCTAGGGGCAACTTCACCCAACACCGCGCTGTAAAACCCTAAACAAAAGCATGCATCTTTATTGCCTGGTAAGTTACGCTATACAACGAGAGATGTCAATAGGGTAGAATATAAAACATGTAGATTATACATTATGATGTATTAAACAATTTGTTCTATATGTATTATGTTAAAATGCAAAGTAGCAAGCGATGCCCCATCGTCTAAGTTAATTTTCGCTGTTTTATGAACTGGACCGATTTACTACGAGATTTGATTGTATAGCGGTCTACACTTATTAGGCCACCACTCACCTCCTGATGGCTGTCGGCGTCTGAGCCATAAGATCGCTGAGTTGGAGGGCAGAATATCCGTGCTCCACCAGATCAAAGACGGTGAGCTGCTCCTTGATCGCCACGGGTCCTGGTACCGTAGCCACTATAGGAGGAGAGCGTGATGCCACTGTCCCATGGAACCGCCCAAACTTGATCTATGGTCCTGATGCTCTATGAGGCCAGATGATTGTCCAGGAAGCTAGACCCAAGGCTGCAGCTAGCTCGGCTCCCAGTCGAGTAGAGGCCTGGTCGGTTGTTGGCAGGAGAAAACACGGTGGCAAACGCTCTGTCCGTCTCCCTCCTCCTCAAGACGTCTTGCTGGAGAACAAATTTGACATCCTGGGCAAACAGGATTTCCCCTCCCTTAACGGTCAGTCCCAACCTTCCCTGTTCCCTACCTCCTGCGATACATACATCAGAGTTGTAGCCAAGCGATCTCCACAACATGCTGTCCACCGCTACGTCTGTTTCCATGCCAAGGACCCCCAAATAGCCGTAGCCTCTGGCTGGGGCCCCCCTATTGTGAAATGGCTTAAAAAAAAACATAGGCTTCTTAACACACAACATACAGCTTCTTAACACACAACACAATACTTTTGACCCTATTTTGATTCCATAATCGGGCCGTTGACAGCTCAACGTAACGCTTTGACTGACAGGCAGACGGTTAGTTATTGGCTGCGATTGAAAGAAGAGCGTGGCAAAGACTCATTTCGATATGAAAGGATTTATAACCATTTATATTTTATTTTAAACCGGCACAATAATCTTATGAATTGAAATGTATTTTTTAATTTAATTTTTATGTAAATTTCATTTTATAATTATTATATATTTTTTGCCTTTTACATTTTCCTCCCTTCCAATTGATCCCCCCTGGCGGCCCCACCCCCACTTGGAAACCCCCTGCCCTAGGCGTTTTGTAACATGATTGCTGTCAACCGAAATCGAAAGAAACCCGCTCACAGTCACAGCAGCAGCAGCAAACTTTGGACTGTAAACTACATTCAAGTCGAACACAGATTCCAAGGACAAATTGGTTCTCGGCGTGCTCACACAGAGTCAAGTAAGGCTTCAATTATGTCTGTCTGCTTACGAGAAAATGACAGGAATAGCTAGTAGTACTTAAGAGTAGAATATAGTGGCAGTTATTTAAACACGAGTGAAATCTGCTTTGTGTTCAACACGCAGAACGCTCTGCTCTGTTGACGTAGCCGATGTCTTTGTCTTTCGGACGAATGTTGTTTAGGCTACTGTCGGATTGCAAGACTATCTTATTAGTCAGGTGAATTCTGTTGTTCATTAGGCTATGAAATAGTTTGTTTGCATTGTTGGAAGAAGTATGTTAGAAGACATCGGGGCATTTTTCATATTACGCATTTCAAGAGCACAGGGGGATTTATACTTTCACTTTTACTTTGTTATGTTGAGTTATTATGCTCCCAGATGGATTATTGAAAACTGATTTAAGGTCCATATTACTGATTCCTTCTTTTTTAAATTCTTTTTTTGTTCCTCTCCTGTGCATATTGCTTGCAGTTGCAAAGTACATGTTCCACATTTTCTCTCTCATGACATTACATTACATTACAGGCATTTAGCAGACGCTCTTATCCAGAGCGACTTACATACTTCTTATGACATTTATCCATTCATACAGCTGGATATATACTGAAGCAATGCAGGTTAAGTACCTTGCTCAAGGGTACAACGGCAGTGTCCTACCTGGGAATCGAACCTGCAACCTTTCAGTTACAAGTCCAGTTCCTTAACCATTATACTACACTGCCGCCTAGGTGTCACATTGTCCCGTTGGGTGTTTTTTAATGAGCTGTCATGATTAATTTAATTGTGTATGTCCTAGTCTTAATCTACTTATGATGCCAGATGTATGATTTTGCCTCTGCTTTACTAATAGGTATTTCTAAGTCTATTTCCTCCCGTTTTAAAGTTCCCTTAGCAAACATGTCAACCCTCTCATTTCCCTCAACCCTCACATGAGCTGGGATCCACAAAAACAGAACCTCAATAGCAAGTTTGTTTATTCTAAACAATGTTTGCAATATTTCGTATAAAATGTCCTGTCTACAACTGGATGAAAAGGATTTTAGACAAATCAGTGATGCACTTGAGTCTGAGCAAATTACCTGTAGTACTGGCTGCACTTCCTCTATCCATTGCAATGCAAGAAGAATTGGCATAATTTCTGCCGAATATACCGATACATGATCTGAGATTATTTTACTCACCTTTATCTTTAATTCAGGGATATAGAACGCACACCCTGTCCTATCTGTAATAGGGTCTTTTGATCCATCAGTATATATAGGAATATATATATATATACTATATTTACTTTTTATAACATTTTCTACCAAACTAGCACTATTTGTTACTTTTTTATTTGAATGTATTTTCTCCAATATGCTCAAATCTACCATTGGTTGAGGTAGAATCCAAGGCGGTACTGCTGGCAATGGCAAAGTTGGGCTAAATTTTCATTTGCATATTTTAATTTATTTAGCTATCTCACCACCCACCCTCATAAAACACTCCTTTTTTCCTTTCCCCATTTCCCAACATTGTTTCATAATTTTCTTTGTAGGATAACATTAGTTTTGTCCCTGCAGATTAGTCCAGTAATTAGCCATTAAATGTTGTCTTCTTAATTGTAGTGGCATCTCCCCTACTTCCACTTGCAACGCAATAATTGATGTTGATTTGAGAGCTCTAGTCTTTTCAAAGTGGTTTCAGCAGCCGAGCCTAATACTACACTTCCATAGTCTAAAACTGATCTGACCAAAGTCACATATAAGGTTTTCAGGGCAAATCTATCTGCTCCCCATATTATACCTGTCAAGAACCTCATAACATTCAACACTTTTTTACACTTGGTTTCAATTTTATCAATATGGTATTTCCATGTTGCTTTGGTATCAAACCATACTCTAAGAAATTTAAATATCTCTACCCTCTCTAATTTTTTTTCCATACAATTGCAAATGGATATCCTCACCTACTCTTTTCTGAGTGAAGAACATTGTTTGAGTTTTCTCTACAGAAAACTTAAACCCCCATTTTAATGACCATGCTTCTACTACAAAAATTCCCTCTTGTACCTTTTGTACTGTATATTTGATTACTGTATATTCCTTCCTCTTTTCCAAAGAGCCCCATCATCTGCAAATAATGACGTACCTATATTTTGATTTACCTGATCATATATATCATTTATCATAACTGTAAATAGAACTTTACTAATTATACTTCCCTGGGGAGTACCAGTATCTACTACATATTTTTAGCTGATAAATTATTCCCAATTCCTACCTGTATGGACCTACCAAATAGAAAGTATTTAATCCAATTATATGTTCTTCCTCCAACTCCCAAAATGTTGAGTTTAATCAATACTCCCTCCTTCCTTTTGTACCCGCTGCACAAGCCCCATACTCATGCTCTCCTGCACATTTGGCACATGTTAGTTTCCCTTTACACCGGCTTGCAACATGTCCGATTCTCTGACATTTATAACATCGTAATGGTGGTCGAATGTACTCACGTACAGAATAACTTAGAAAACCTATCATGACTTTCTGTGGCATAGTTCCCTCAAAGTGAATTAGAATAGACATGGTTTCTGTCATTTGTCCTAGTTTCTTCTTTACTAATCTTTTAATCTCTGTTATGTTCCCCCCTCTTATCTCTCTCTTTATTTCGTCTACACTTATTGATGTGGGTACACCACTAATAACCCCTCTGCTCCTTTCATTACTACCAGGGTCGTAACATTTGACACTAACCTCGTTTAGCGATTTAATTTGCAATATTTTCTCACGTTGAGTTTGATTACCTACAACAAGCAACAACTTTCCTTTACTCACAAATCTGGCATATTTTATTTCTCCTATTTCCTTTCTGATTGCCTTCGTAAGATTAATTGGATTAAGTTTGTTTCGTTCATGTTGCTCATTAAATATTATCATCACTTTCCATTCCTTTACTTCTTCTTCCTTTTTCACTTTTTTCACTTCCTCTCTGTTCGATTCACTTCCTCTCTGTTCGATTCACTTCTACTTGATTCCATAGTTTTCTTCTTTGCTTTTTTATTTCTGGCCATGGAGCATTCCATTCTAGTTCCATTCCCATGTTCCGTCATCTGAACCGCTTGCCAAGTATTCTCCATTACTTTCTTTCCGCTCGTCTTTCCTACTTTCAATATTTACAGCATTCCTTATTTCGCCTCCCTCTGACCAACTCCCTCGACCGTCAATCTGACACCGATTTTTGTTTTTTTTACCTCTGCTGTGCCTTCCCGGTTCCGACCTCTGCCTGTTTTTGGACCACTCTTTGAACTCAGTTTTTTGCACCGTTGCCTTCATTAAACTTCGTTTTTTGGTACTGCCTGCCTGCTACTGGGTCCCTCTTTTCCACCTGTCCTTACAGTATTTTCCACCTCTTCTTGGCTCTAAAATGGTTACTCTTTTAAAGAAAATTATAACTATGAATGACCTTTTTATGTCTGTTGTAACATCTCCCGTAAAGGACTGCAGAGGGAATACAGAAAGTAAATAAAAATGGGGATGATTTGATGTGATGTGTTATTCTTCCTAGGTCGAATCATGGAAATCAGGACTTCTACATCGGGGAAAAATGAAACCATAATATTGTGAAAGAGGATACATGGACATATATCAAGCACACAGAAAATTATTAAGTGCTAAATAAACTCTGGAGTTAAATGAACACAATTTCTTCTACACAGAAATATGTTTGCTTTGAAAGAAAAGGAAGATCAGATATGTGGCATTTTAAAGTCACTTTATTGATGGTAAGCAATTTCAGATTAGCCTGTCACATTTAGCAGAATAGCATGGCTTTCTGGTAGTTTCTATTGGGTCAGTACCCTGCAGTGCTGAGTGCTGTTCCCCAAAAAGCAGGGATTTTCAAATCTAGCCCTCAGGGCCAGTAGTACTGTTGGATTTTCTTTTGTACCTGATAGTTAACTGATTTATTAATGTCACTGATTCACCAAGGATTCCTGTGGATCTAAGTAGTCCCTGATTAGAATGGTAGAATTAAAACAAAGGCTGTGTCCGAATACGTCCCCTAAACCCCTTTGAGGGCGCATATTTGAGTCAACTTCGTCAAAATGCTTTTGAGTGGGCGACTTTTTCCTCACAAATGGGGGCACTTAAAATATCAGAATGAAACCCTTATTTCCAGGGTTTTGTTGACGGAATTCTGGAGTACTTCTGTGGATGAGTGTTCTCCAGAATTCCATCAACAAAACCCAGGAAATAAGGGTTTCATGCACTCATGTGCACTCATCTGACAATTTCAGTAAATAACCCGGAAGTAAAAATGTACAAGACGTAGAGCGTATATGCATATCTATGGTACAAGAGCGGGTCATATTACAAACTACCCTATTTATTTTTATTAATTCTATCTTCATTCATAATCTACACTTTGTAACCATTGTCATATGTAAACTGGTTGATATTCTCAATAAAAAATAAAAGAAAATTATGAACTACGTCCTCACTAGTTTGGAAAGAGTTTTAGAGGATTTCTTTCGCACACTGCTTGCAGTGAGGGGACAGGGCACATAGTAAACAGGGGTTTGAGTGGACAGGGGACAGGGAACGGGTCGTATTCGGACACAGCCAAACTTACTACTGGCATCAAGGGCCAGATTTGAGTATCCCAGCCTTGAGATTCAAACTTGAACATTCAGGCTTCAAGTCCATATCCATAAAGCCATGCCACACATCAGTCTGTTTCTAATACACTTCAATAGAAATTGTATACTTTTCCTTTAAGTAAGTATTAAATTGCATACTACTGAAGGACACTCATGATGCATTTCAATGCATCTCATTTGTATCTGAACTATTTTTAAAGACAAATCCACAAATATTGAAAATGAAATGGCTGTTTAACTTCTAAAAATGTTGGCAAGTTACTCAATGAAAAGGTTTGTGCCGTTTGTACTCAACATCAACACGGATACATATGACCACCAGGCCAATGACGGATTTCACCTTCTCATGGTAATAGGGGAGTTTATTTTATTGCCGTTTGGCATTTAAATCAAATTATTTCATTTGTACTCCATATATATGCCATGTTTAAATATCCAACAATATAATAAACTCTCCTATTACAATGAGAAGGTCACATATCATTGACCTAGTCATCCTATGGGAATCTTGGCTGCAGTTGCACTGCAAAAACCAAATCTTAACAAGCATTTCAATTTTACTTTTAGACTTTGGAATCTTATTTCTGTTACTTTTTTGCTAAATAAAACAAAAAGATTGACAGTGTGGTGAGAGTTTGACTCATTTCAAGATTTGCCAGTGGGGTAAGATAATTTCACTTGAAAAAATTAAGATTTTACGTCTCATTACAAGACTAAAACTTAGACATTTGTGACAGACTGTGCTGAATGGGAAATTTGATGTGAGGTATTTCTTTTCACATACAGATGCCCATATTTCTAAATGAGCAACCATAACCCCAGCAATCACTTATTCTAATGTTTCAGATAGTAGATATTCAATTAAAACCACAAATAACCGCAAGTGGTTATTGAGTTTTATTTGTAATATTACATATGCTTCAGGTCCTGTTCTGTGACCGCTGCTATTCCTGTGGAAGTGCAGAATATGACATCCATGGAGAGTGCTGTCCAATGTGCTCACCTGGTAAGTCACCATCTATTGTTTTATCTGTACAACATTTAGTGCAGTAGATATTGGTGTGCAGGGGTTAAAAAAGTGAAAGTGCTCTTTATTTAATTATAATCAATGTCATTTCTAATGGGAACATTTGCTTTTAGCTTTTCTTTTGTGACTGTTTTTCCCCATTAGGGACACGTGTTTATAAGCACTGCACAGAATACAGCAGCACCTCATGTGTACCGTGCACTAAAAACACATTCATCGACCAGCCCAATGGTCTCCTTAGATGTATGCCTTGTACAGTGTGTGACCCAGGTGAGAAAAGATTCATATTCAGCAAAAGTGTTCATGATACAATGGCCATTTGCAACTTGCTTGAATGTTGCAAATGGAGGTAGCAATGTCTTGCTTGAATGTTTTAATAATATACAATAAACTTCTTAGAGGAATTAAAATGCAACATTCTGTTTTGACTTCAGAATATTGATGGTGAATGATGAACAGGTCTGTTGCCGAAATGCTCATATAATGTGTTAATATGGGTCTTTATTCTGTGTTCCTCCACAGGTTTAGGTTTAAAAACAGACAGGAAGTGCAGTGCCTCCTCTGACGCTGTGTGTGGGCCTTTGGATCAGCACTACTGCACTGAGACAGATAATAAGGGCTGCAAAGATGCACAGAAACACACAATCTGCAGGCCTGGACAATTCATCACACACAACGGTTAGATTGCATTAATATCTTGAAGGGACAGTTTTCTTTTAGAGTTTTTTGTTCTCTCGATATTTAAGGTTTAGTGGATGTTTTTGATTGGCTGATGCTCCTACACCAGCCATCGTGAAGCTGTGGGTCATTCTGAGGAAGTAGATATATTTATCACAATACTAGCAGATCGTCGGCAACTAGTGTAGATATCTAAAATATCCTTCATCTAGACGCAAGTTGACTGGGCCAATCGAGAGAATACACTAAAACTGAAAGTGAACCATCCCTTTAATATCTTTATCTGTTTCGCTAAATTTACTCACTTAACCGCACAGTCTGCCTTTATGAAAACTTGAAGATTTGAAATGTTTTAATATATCTTCCAATATTTACTGACACAGGAACAACATCTACTAATACCGAATGTGGAGACTGTCCTGACAAAACCTTTTCAAATAAATCCTTTTCTACATCCTGCAAACGACACACAGAGTAAGTTTCCTGTATTTATTCCTGAATTACATCATTTTCCACACGAGTAAATCTCGGGTAAAGCAAAAGTGAACAGAACAGGAGTTGTTGCTCATTATTATTTGTGTTTTGAGTCTAAAAGTAACTCTGAAGTTTATTTGAGATTTGGACTTTTAATGTATTTATTTCTGTGACAGTTGCCAGTCCTCGGGACTTCAGGAAATTACAGCAGGAACAAAAACATCGGACAGTGAATGCGGAACTTCTCATGGTCTCATAGTTGCTGTGCTCTTGCCTGCGCTGCTTGTACCACTGCTTGTCATTTTTATCATTCTCAAGTTTTGCCATCGATCGGGTAAGACTTTGAAGTTAATTTTTAAGGAAAATGTAAAGTGTGATGCAGTTTAATTTTATGTAAAAAAAATTTAAATAAATCTGAATGAAGTTTTCAGCAAAATGTAAATCTAGTCATCAAGTTATTAAATAATTAACAAGTATTTTGCTTTCAGGGAGGAGAAAACAGAACATGGTACGTGCAAAACATTTCACATCCTGTGCCAAATTTTTCAAATACCTTTGCTCTTAGGTTAATATATTTAGTTCATTCTGGAGTCACTCCTGGTGAAATGACCACTATACTTTTATGGTTAACACTGTATTTACTGAGCTAAACTGTCAATTTTACTAGGAAACAAAACGGACAGAAAGAGAAGGAACGAGCATGATAGAACAGGTGCAGGATGAAGGTAAGGGAGCTCGTGACTTGATGGGGTAAATAAAGTCTGATAAATATACTATTAGATGGGCTGTGTGCAGCTCGTACTGTAGCTGTCACATTAACTGCCCCTGCTACTGTGTCCATGAATTCTGTTTTTTAACATATGTACATTTAAATGAGGGGTGGGTTCAGTTCATGTATTCTTTAATCCACCAATCACCACTGTGAAGATGACAAATTTATTAAGTGTTATTTTTTAAACATTTGACTTTTGTATGATTCTGTAGCAGCCAGGGCTGTTAAATTTCTGACCAGTAAATGTATTTTTATTGTCTTTAGTCCCACTGGCATTTGTTAATACTCAGGATATTTTGTCATGTAGCAAGCAGAGCAGCGGAAAATGCAGATTGCTTTTTAAAAACTGTTTTAAACAGGGATCCTCCTCCAAATGACACCATCAAATGCATGTGAGTATTGCGCACAAACTTATTCCATTGTTCATTTGATTTATTATCAATTGTCACATTCCTAGTTTACATTTAATAAGTCTTAGTAAATGTCTCAACAGTGATGCATATAGTCAAAGAAAATACACGTTTTGCCAACGTAGATTATTCCCATTTTAAGTGTTTTTTTTAGCTAACGTTATGCTACTGTTCAAATGCTCAGTATTATTCTTTGATACCTCAAGGGCAGTACATTCATCATTTAACCATTCCCTGCTTCAAATTCAGGCTGAATAATGACTAGAGTAATCAATATAATAATTATCTAATCGGTGACAGTAGTTTATTATTTTTTATTTCAAATGTGGTGGTGTCGCATATGAGGAAGTAATCCATGGGTCTACACACAGTCCCACAGCCCCACAGCCAAAACTCCTTGGGATTAGCAGTAAGGAATGTCACTAGGCCTGGCAGATCCACCAATATCAGACCCTGTGTTGCCTCAAAGGCAACCCTGGAAAGCCATGAAGCATGTTTGCAGCATCATGGGGAATAAAGCTCACCAACTTCAGCTCAGGTTACCCACAACCCAACGGATTAGCTGAGAGAATGGTGCAAACTGTGAAACACACGCTGAAAAAAGCTTCACAGACCCAAATCTCACTCTGCTCTCACTGAGAAACACACCAATGGCAGGCATGGCCATGTCACCAGCCCAGGTGCTCATGGGAAGAGTATTGATGAGCGGGTTGAAAAAAAGAAAAAAAAAAAAAAAAAGGTATATAATATATTTATCAAAGTTAAAGTCTGTGCAATCACAAACAACTAGCCTAAATCAAAACCCTGTTCTCTATCCGGGCACCATGATCAGCCGAGCATGCAAATAGTCAGGAAAAGGTTTCCCGGGAAATATGTAAAGGGGTTAAATTTAAACTTCTGAAACAGGAAGAGTGGGGTTACAGTAAAGCATCGTGGGCAATTTTACTGCCTGAAGTCTGCAGTTTGCGGACTTGTTCTCTCGAGCGAAATTGACAGTCGAGGGACTAATTTAACGTACTTCAGTTGCATTCCTAACGGATTGGACTGCACTTGACAAGGGCAACACACAACTTCTGGTTTTTAAAGGGATTCCCCCAAGTGGAAGCGGCGAGGGGAAGTGCAGGAGGAAAAAACATTCAATGGATTGGACAGCAGCCCAGGCCTCCTGCACAGTACCTCTTTGCTACAGCTGTCCGCCCCTAAATAGACTTTAAACTCTGGAGTTTAAATAACACTTTGTTTGCTTTGAAAGAAAGGACAATCAGATATGTGGCATTTTAAGATCACTTCATTGATAAGCAATTTCAAATGTAGCCCTCAGGGCCAGAAATGAGACCATCATTTGTGAAAGAGGATTCATGGACATATATCAAGCACACAGTAAATTATTAAATGCTAACTTGATGCACTAGATTAGATCCTACTCTCTGTGTTAGCTAGCTTCGTTTTGGTGTTCTTTTGGCAACATCCAGCGTCCCTTTGAGCCTGGTTGTGTGAGTCTGGTTTTTGTATTGTATATTTTTGTAGTTTAGTGTTGCACTCTCTGTATCAGCTGATGTGTGGTGAGCATTCTGGCGCAAAATGGCTGCCGCTGCATCACCCAGGTGGGTGCTGCACATTAGTGGTGGTTGAGGCGAGTTTCCCCCTCATCATTGTAAGCGCTTTGAGTCACCAGTTGGTGAGAAAGGCGCTATATAAATGCAAGGCATTATTATTCATTATTGTTTTATTCATTACCACAGTAAAAACTTGTGCACTGAGTTGCTATTTTGTCTGTCTTTATATTATTACTGTCCCATCATAATTTTACATCTCCCGGTATATAAACATCAAGTTACCTACCCCATGCACCCCTAGGCCCGTGGGGATTGTAATAGTAAGCAATTGTTTTTTTAGTTTAATTAGTTTTTATTGGCTCAGTACCCTGCTTAGTGGTGTTCTACAAAAAGCAGGGATTTTCAAATCTAGCCCTCAGGGCCAGTGGTACTGTTGGATGTTTTTTTATACCTGATTTATTAATGTCACTGATTCACCAGGGATTCCACTCACCTGGTATCTCCGATCTAATTAGTCCCTGATTAGAACAGTAGAACTAAAAGTAACTTTTTAAATGGCATACTACTGCACAGTCGTTGCTGCAATACAAAGCATCTCATTTGTATATGAGCTTTCGAGATTATTAACATTTTAAAAAGCAAAACATTTTGAAAATGTAATTGCTTTTATTTTATAATTTTGTTGATGTTACTCAATTAAAAGGTTTGTGCTATTAGTACTCAATATATTTTTTGTTTAAATGTTCAAACATGTCTATGAAGCAATAAATAATAAAAACAGCAATGAAGTAAACTCCCCTATTACAATGAGGTCACATTTGTCATTGGCCTAGTGGTCATATGGGAATTTTGGCTGCAGTTGCTGAATAGCCAATTTGGAGTGGAGCCTATCCCAGCGAGAGGCAGGAATACACCCTGGACAGTTCGCAAATCCATCGCTGGGCACACACCATTCACTCACACACTCGTACCTATGAGCAATGTAGTGTCTCCATTTCACCGAACTTGCATGTCTTTGGACTGTGTGGGACGAAACCCACGCGAACACTGGGAGACCATAACCTCAGCAATCACTTGTTTTAATGTAGACAACTCTATAGACTAGTCATTGGACGCACCCCTCATGTCAGTTCAGAAATGGAATGCTCCACAGAATAGGACCCAGCGATAGATGGCTTAACAACGCCTGTACCTATTCGTATATTCCAAAGCAAATCCTGTGGTGTATTTTGATGTCTAAAGCACACACGATACCTAGAGAAAATACTGTTTTCCTCACGCACAATAAGCAAACTTCGTCAAACTACTTAACTTGGTGAACGTTAGCTACCTAAGCAGGAAATGCTCGGTAAGATGGACGTCACAGCATAGCGTTTTCCAGTTGCTAAACTTAATACAGAACAAGGTTATCAAATTAGTTTGGTAGCTATCGAATTAATCGCCAACTTGAAAATGATAATATGCCGTCACGCGTATGCCGTACGGTAAGTGCAAAGACAGTTCGACAAAGTTCAATGGCGTCGCAGTTTAATCGTCATCTGAACTGCGTAGAGTGTTAACAGTGCTAACGGCTTGCTAGAGAACAAAGCGATGAGTGAAAACGCCACACAATTGACGTACTAATAACACTAAGTTAGACAACACCGCTAACGTCGCACTAACTAGTAGGCTACAATTAAACAGGCGAACTCGTATCCAGACTGGCGACGAGTTTGTTATGGTAGTCCATGCATCGCACGGTGTTTTTTGTTTTGTATAATTTTCTCCACAGTTAAGTATTCCCAGGACGTATCTATTCGCGTTTGTTTTCTCAACGACCTTGACAAGAAAATGATAGTAACATTGTTGACGTAGGCTAATGCCAGACATTTCAACAAAAAAATCGTCTTACAAGAAAATACGATCGCTCACATTACTTTAGTTTAGTTGAGCGAGTTGTTTTCTCCGCTTAGTTAACAGTATAACAAATCCCATTAGGTTCTGGCCGAATGTTTCCGGTTTTCTAAACAGACACACAAAGAAACCGAAATGTATTAAGAATACCTAACGTGACACCACTATTAAAAATAACTTACTCGAACCAAATCTTAATTTACACGTTTTAGGATCTCCATCTCCTGTTATGAATCATCAGTTACGCATCTGTGTCTGCTCATTTACGTGGTTTCCTTTCAACTAGCAGCCAGTTTAGGTCATACTTGCCAACCTTGAGCCCTCAGAAATAGGGAGATTTTCCGAAACCACCACGGGGGGTCTGGGGGTCCTCCTCCCCTAGAAAAAAAACTTATTAATTGCATCCTGCATCTCTAGTGAGTGAATTTTTAAGGGTGTGAATTACAAAATAAGAAGCAGACAGAAAATCAGTTTGAAAAAAGTTTACACTCCGATCGAGTGCTGCCTGACGGATGGCCAATCACAACATGCAGGCGTCTCATCGCGTTGCGTTATGATTGGATTAGCCTACAGACAACAATCCCCGTCTCATCGCGTTGCGTTATGATTGGATAGTAAATCCCCGTTAACCAGCCACGTAGATACAAGCGTTTTCTCCTAATTCGGGAGAATGTTGTCTCCGGGTGATTACCGGGAGAGGACAGTGAAAATCGGGAGGGTTGGCAAGTATGGTTTAGGTCTTGTAAACAAGCTGTTTGGAATCTATTGAATCGATGCCTTAAATTAAGCACCAAGATCTTGAAACGCACAGGTGAATAGCCTAATTGTGGTATGGTGTTCCAACACTTCTTCAAACGCCTTCAAATAATTTTGTAACTAATAAGTTGCTTTCATTTGTTTATGTACCAGAAAGTCCAACAGTTTCTGTGAGTGTTGCAGGCAGTTTTGAGGGTTAACTTTTTTTTTTTGTTGGCACAGGCAAGCTAACCTGGTTCGCTAATGTAAACTGAATTATGAACATTGTCTATGTATGTATAGAAGCACATATAAGGCGGCAGTGTAGTATAATGGTTAAGGAACTGGCCTTGTAACCCAAAACCTTGCAGGTTCGATTCCCAGGACTGCCGTTGTACCCTTGAGCAAGGTACTTAACCTGAATCGCTTCAGTATATATCCAGCTGTATGATTGGATATGTAAAAAAATAAAAAATAAATTGTGTACATCGCTCTGGATAAGAGCGTCTGCTAAATACCTGTAATGTAATATTCAGATGGCTGACAGCTGAATTAATGAATAACATGCTTACCTTTTTCTCTTATTTCCATTTATAAGACCACGTAGTTAAAATCATTCTACATTTTCCTTGAATATCTTGCAAATATCATTGCATTTTAAATTATAGCTGATATCCATAATTAGCAGATTTTTTTATGAACGGTAAATGGAAAATTTAATATAATTAATTTTCACAGGTATTGTTTACATTGTGCCTGGTTTTCACAATTGGAAAAAAATGTGGCCCTGCAGAGTACAGCACTGATGCTGAAGAATGCTGTCCTATGTGTGGAAAAGGTAACCCTCATATCTAATCGTTATTTATTTTGTATTATGTAGGTTTTATGTTTAGATTATTGATCTGCATGGTTAATCATTAAATAAATAAATCAATGAATGTGTGTGTGTCCACGTTATACATCTGATGTATCATTCAAGAATTATGAAGTGCCTGTATTTCAAAGACCTTGTACAATCACCTTTTTAACTTCTAAAGTGTTCATTAAGCTGCAAGGATGTGATGTACTGTATACATACATTTTCCAAATGTGTAAATGGGAAATGATGAAATTCCTTTTAACGTCAAGTAAAATATTTCTGTACCGGACAGCCATAAGATGTCGGGAGTGTGATGATCATGTGATCTGTTGATCTTCCAAATGACGTGATTAACATGTTGCCATTTGTTTTTCTAGGTTTCGTTGTGCGTAAGGACTGCACTTCAGACTCCAGCACAACATGTATTCCGTGTATAAGAGGGACATATACGGATGAACCCAACGGACTTAACAAGTGCCTCCGGTGTCAGACTTGTGATACACGTCAGTTTTCATTACTTTAATATATACTGTATTTCATTCATAATTTTGTCATAAAATACAATGTTGTTGAAAGTTTACAATATATTTTCTAGTGCAGGGACTCATTTTTCTTCACGAGTGTACCACAACCAGCAACGCTTTCTGTGATGTCAAAGATGGATTTTATTGTAAAAGCTATTCAAAAAATGAGTGTAATTTAGCATTATCACATGCCACGTGCAACCCTGGTGAATACCCCAAAGTACCAGGTAAGATTCCAGTTCCTAACTCTTCATTCTATCTGGGCAACGAGTCAAAACGTGTAGTTGAAAATGTGTCAAACTGTATACATTTTTGGTTGAAGAGAACTTTGCTCATTTTTCAGCCTTTAGGTTAAAAATGGGTGTGGTGAAGTGTGTAAAAGAATAGAAAATATAATAATTTTGTCACAATCCCTCCTTTTAATTGTAAACATCTTTTTATTCCCCATTTTATAAATGTTTTCTCAATTAGCAGCGCCCAATTATAAGAAAGCCCCTCCCATCACTACAGTATCCTACATCAATTCTGGGGCATGCAGGCTGCCACCATTGCTTATATTTAATCTATAGTCCTCCAGCCGAGCTGCCCAACCATTGTAGTAGAGCACTGCACTCATTTTACAATTGGTGCAGGCAGACAGTAGGCACACAACCAGCAGATTAGCTAATACATGTTGTTAGGCCTTTTCACACTGCACTGTAGTTAGCCCTGGGCTATCCTTTGCCCCAGGCTAAGGATAACCCAGGGCTAGCTCATTCTGTGTACACACAAGCATTTGTTAACCCTGGGCTAAGGATTTCCACTTTTCCCCTAAACCCTGGGCTAACGTCCGTTCGACACTATTGGATTGGACAGTGAAGATTTTACGCATTACCACAATCGTTGCCATTGGCTCCGTTTCACACGGGCTATTTTGGCACAGTGTTTGGGGAGATTTCTGGGGCTAACCCCGAAAAGTCGGTGCTAACCCTGCCTCGGAGCAGGGACAGCTAGCCCACTTTAGAATGTGCAGGTGTGAACACTTGCTTAGCCCTGGGCTAAAATCTCTCTTAGCCTGGGGCCAAGGAGGCTCTTAGCCCAGGGTGATAGACAGTATGAACAGGCCTGTTGAGTGATACCCTGATTAAAACCATCCTTCCCTGGGCGACCCTCAAGCCAATTATTCACCACCTCAGGGGACAGCTGGCCACGGCTGACATTGGAGTGTTCAGGATTCTGTTTGTGGACCACGGGGCCTCATCACTGCAGTCGTGGCCAGTGCTTTAGCTGGCTACTCCACCAAAAGCCCACATAGTGCCTTCACAAGTGAAAATGTATTCTGTTCACAACCACAACACTGTGCACTACAGATACTACAGTTGTATATGTAAATTGAGGAATATCCAAACAGTGCTTTTTTTCAGGAGGAGTACAGAGTTAGCAACTCCAGAAAATGATAATATATTTTTTACATATCTGGACTGACCTATTCGTTACAATCCAATATCATTTATAATAATACAATTGCAATTGATGAAGGTATGCATCGTACGCAAAATGTTTCAGTTATCGTTCATCTTCATTATAAAATGGGGAACTTTGAAGTGTATGAATGACTTGAGTGGTGTGTTCTCTGCAGGGACAAAAACTGCAGATACATTGTGTGAGGAGTGTCCAGACGGTTATTTCTCAACATATGGTATCAACTGCACAGCATGGACAAAGTAGGTCTAAGTTTCCTAAGCTACGATTTAGGTTTATTGACTAATGTTTTGACCTAATAGTGTGCAAAAGGATGCCCCTCCATTGTAAAAGTACTTGTTTCATATAGATTTTTTACATTTACATTCTTATATATGCAGTGTGACTTACAGAATTGTGCACATACCATGGCTCGTGAGCAACAGTATAACAGTATAGTGAAAGTAAGTGAACGTGTGGTGATGCAGTGCTGGTCACTCATCACGTGGCAAACAGACAAAATTAAACTGGAAGAAGGGTTGGTTTACCGCCTGTTATTACATCTAAAACGGAATAATAAATAAATCCTTTTAGAAACAAGAAATGTGAAAACTGGCAACCAAAACCTGGTTGCCAGCAGTCATAACTAGCTAATGTTCAATAAATTAATGTTAAAAAAATTGTGTGAGGAGGGAAAATATATTAAGGATACCAGGTTACAGTGGCGTGTTTTCAGTGTGCACTGTTGTATTATTAAGACTAATAGACTTGAATAGATTTTGAACGGGCAAGGAATTAGGACTATGCAACATTTCAGCAGTGTTGATTTTAAATGCTAACTTGTCACTAGGTTTGAGACCCAACTGTGGCATGCTGTGATAAGTGATGATTTATGTTTTGGATGGAGGACATGGAAAAGGACAGAAATACTGTCTTTTCAGCTTTGCAAAGAAAAAAAGCTATCATAAGAAATAACAGAGCCATATAGAAGAGGAGACCAATCACTGATCCCAGGAAAACTAGAAAGTTTATCTTTTTTGGCGCGAAGAGTAGAGCTTCTCCACATAATTTCGTAGGCACATCCAGAGAGTTAAAAGTGTGATCCAACTGAAGGCAGGGCTGATATCTGCCAGAGTTGAGACGAGGACGTAATGGTCAAGTTCATTGAATACTGGACTTGGATCTAGGCGGCACTGAACACAGGACCGAAAGGCCTTAGAGTAGAGTGCCTTAGTGCCTGACATAACGGCTGTTTCAGCTTACTGGAGGCCTTGAAACCAAATTGAGGTTGGGTAGAATGCAAGCTGAATACTGACTGTGAGAATTTTACAGAGAAGTGGGAGAGGGGAGACTTGAGGGTGGGTTTCTTAAGCAGAGCTGTGACACAGGTTTACGTAAAGGAATACAATACGAGTACAGGCAGGTGGCCAGAGTGTATGGAGACGTACGGAAGCGGTTCGGATGGGAGAGCCTGGAGGTAAGGCGTGGGGATTGGACCCAGAGGACAGCTAAAGATAAATGTTTAAAGTGGGATGATGTCCTCATCTGGAATGGCTGAGAATGCTAAGAGACATGGGGAGGCTAGATTGATTCTCCTGCTTGAACGGGAATTAAATTTAATTCAAGCTGGCTTTTTATTTCTTATTCCAGATGTAATTTTGACCGAAGGAAAACTGAAGAGGGAAGCAAAATAAAAGATACAGTTTGTGAAAATATACCTAAACGAAATAGAAAAAATCTTCTTCTACCACTAATAGTAACGCCAGCTCTACTACTTCTTGTACTAGTTGGACAGTACCTCTGTGAGTATGAATGAATACATTCCCATTTATTTTTTATTAAAATACAGTACACGCATATGCTTTTTTTGGGATTTATTTTAACTTGCCAATTATGCTTTTTTTTTTTCTTTTCAGGGCGGAAAACCCAATTAAAGGCGAGTCATTATTCATATTTGTTATGCATATTCTTCACCACAACCTCTAAAAATTAACTTTGTCATCAAGTATAGTTAACAACGTATGATAGACTGGCAGTGATTATTCTTGTATCTGTGTTGCACTGTTTTGCAGTTGAATTTCCATCTTGGATGGGATCTTGTGAATTCATTATAACTCATTCATTTTTTAAACCAGGCTCCCACACAAGAAACACACATGGGCCCCACATCAGAGAATCCTTCATAACAGAGACGGCTGTCTGAGGGGTCACACTTGGCGGTGTGTAACACTTTTCGCTGCCCTGTGCAGTCTCCCCTGCAGGACCTTGGAAATGCAGTGCTGTGTAAGAGAATATGATCTCTTCCTCCCCTGCAGGACCTGGGAAATGCAGTGCTGTGTAAGAGAATATGATCTCTTCCTCCCCTGCTTTCAGACCTTGCCATCAGCAACGGGTTTCAACCTCTCTGTCCCCTGCACACCCAGCTTCAGCAGTCAACAAAAAGACTCGCACTCCTTCTGGAGAAAAGAACCTTTTAATTACTGGGGAGTCGGCGCTAACTCTCAAAGGTTTCTTAAAAGTTGCACTACTAAAATCTGGCTCTACGCCCCTCTTATTTTCAATATTTACAGATGGAAGAGATATTTAAATCAAGAATGGAATCAATTACAAAGAAACAGTTTGGATCACAGCTGGGTTGGGTTATTATAGAGAATAGGAACCCCAAAGGATTAGTTTCAAGTAACAATAGCAAACTAGTAGAAGGTAAAAACACCTGGAGCTCCCGAGATAGCTGGATGGAAGACTTGAGAGTACTGGTTGACAAGGAGGCCAGGCACAGACCTTCACCAGGAAGTTGAACTCCTTTGCACACTGCTACACCGGCAGTGTAGTACAGTGGTTAAGGAACTGGGTTTGTAACCGAAAGGTCGCAGGTTCGAATCCCACGTAGGACACTGCCGTTGTACCCCTGAGCAAGGTACTTCACCTGAATTGCTTCAGTATATATCCAGGTGTAAATGGATACTATGTATAAATGCAAAAATGCTGTGTAAATTCTCTGGATAAGAGCGTCTGCTAAATGCCTATAATGTAATGTAATGTAAATTTGTTCAATTCTCACCTGTTTAAAGGGCTTTATAACTCCAGGTCTGAGCATGACAGAAACTTGTAAAATGGCTTAAATGAAGCAAGACAGTTGTAGCATTTACAATACTAACTTAGATTAGTTCATTTAAATAGTATAGGTCAAAAATAAAGTGCCACAAATGCAAAAAAGAATGGAAAAAAATAAAAATGTTTTAGTTTGTAATTAAATACTAATAGGCACAACTGCAAAACAGGTAAAACTATCATACTGTGACAAATGTGATCAATTCATCCAGAAAACACAAAAATGAACTCTTCTTATGTATTTGAGCACTAGCTGGGGTCAAGGAAGGAGGGTTCACGTCGCGGCCCTGTTTCTACCAATCCTTCTACCACCACGCCAGTGGACTCGATAAGAAGAGCGTTAGCTAGAATCAATGGGCCAGTTAATTAGCCCAGTTGTTCTGCAATCATTCAGAACATTCATTTGCGGATATTCCCCATATGCAAAAGGTCTGTAAAAATCCTGTAAAAGTCACATGCCATACACAAAACTTATAAAATAAATATGTGGTAGAGAACTAGCATATACATTTCAGACTAAAATTAAATAGTTCCCTAACATACAGTCAAGCTGGAAAGTCTGAATACCCCTTTCACCTTCTCCACATTTTATTACATTCTAGACAATATTACAGATATTCTACAATAGATTGAGTTCATTTTTTCGTCTCACAATTTTACACAAAATAGCCCATAATGACAAAGTGAAAACATGTTTTTAGAAATTTTTGCAAATGTATTTAAAATCAAAAACTTAAATCTTTCATTTACATAAGTATTCATACCCTTTGCTTTAACATATTTGTAAAGGTCGCATATCCTTTGCATGCTGTTACTTCCTGAAGTCTGTGACCCATCAACAGCAAAAGACTCGATATCTTATTCCAGGTACTATTACAAGCGATACTATAAGCTCTCTGCATTTGAATGGATCTCTATGGGAATTGGGGGGTGAGACTAGATTCAGCTGTAAATTACACTGGTACAGTATGGAACACATGGCTGGCTAAATGGCTGTAAGTCATCAAGGGTCTGAGCTATCGAACGAACCCCAAACCATCACTCTGTTGCCAGATATAGAGTAGATGTGGATGGATCACTGCAAGGGTTATTTCTCCTGACTCATTTTCCTATAGAACTCTATGGGGGGAAAAAAGTCAGGAGAAACAACCCTTAAAGGGATCCATCCACATCTACTCCATATCTGGCTGCAGAGTGATGGTTTGGGGCTCGTTTGATACCTTAGACCAGGGGTGTCCAAACTTTATTCACTGAGGGCCAAATGGAGAAAAATGATGACTACCACAGGCCACAGGCTATTAGCTTATATATAAGCTATGTGTGTGTGTGTGTGTAAAATAAATACAAGTGCGCTCAGACATGTGGCATACAGTTGCCAACATCACTTAGATTTCTATTTAAATTAGGCGAATAGTATTATAGCCTATTAAAAGGCGAGCTTGAAGAGATTTTAAGAATTTCACTCACCAGTGACACTTCTAATGAGAACAGTGTTGTTGTGCCTTGGACTGAAGAATCGCTGTGATGTCGGGCGTGAGGTTTGTAGATGCGATTCGCAGGACATCGCAAAGGTGACTGTCTGTTATCTTTGATCGCAAACGGCTCTTGTTTAGCGTCATCAGGGAAAATGTTTGCTCATATTTGTATGTGGAGCCGAACAGACTCCGCATTCTTTTTGCGTGGCGCCTCATCTGTGGAAATTTTGACTTTTCCAAACTCTTGTAGAACTCTGGCAGTGGAAGCTGCTGGTGCCGACTGCGAAGCAGGTCATCACATTGCATCTCGATGAGTTCCAACTGTATGTCCCCTGGTGCTTCATCTACGTTAACGGAGAAGGGGAATGTAAACTGCTGATCTGTTTTTAGAGTTGGGCTTTTACTATGCTGCCCCCTAGTGTTAAAAAACCAACAGCATTTTCTTTTCCTAATTTGTAGCAGCGGGCCAGATTTAATAATTCTTCTGAAATGTTTCGAGGGCCGCTTTAAAATGCTTCAAGGGCCGCAATTGGCCCGCGGGCCGTAGTTTGGACACCCCTGACTTAGACCCTTGATGATGCACAGCCATTTCGCCAGTCATGTGTTCCATACTGTACCAGTGTAATTTACAGTTGAATCTAGTCTCACCCCCCAATTCTCATAGAGATCAGTTCAAATGCAGAGGTTATAGTATCGCTTGTAACAGTACATGAAAATAAGATATCGAGAGTATTTTGATGTTGATTGGTCACAGACTTCAGGAAATAACAGCATGCAAAGGATATGCGACCAAATATTAAATATACTTTAAAAATATGTTAAAGCAAAGGGTATGAATACTTATGTAAATGAGAGATTTCAGTTTTCGATTTAATACATTTGCAAAAATTTCTAAAAACATGTTTTCACTTTGTCATTATGGGCTATTTTGTGTAGAATATGTCTGTAATGTAATAAAACGTGGAGAAGGTGAAAGGGGTATTCAGACTTTCCGGCTTGACTGTACAGTAATACCTTGACATACGAGTGCACCAACTTACGAGTATTCCGAGTTACGAGCCGTTGCTCGGACAATTTCTTGCTTCGCCTTACGAGCCTAGACCCGAGTTACGAGCCGTTGCTCGGACAATTTCTTGCTTCGCCTTACGAGCCTAGACCCGAGTTACGAGCCGAGCAAGCGGAGCGAGCTTAGAGACGCCTCCGCTAGATGGCGCAGTTAACCAAGCGAACACCCGCATCTCCCCCACTCACTCGTTCAGTTTACGTGGTTATCTCGTTGTGGAAGCATCTCGTAGCAATCTGTGTTGTGTTTAGCTCTCGTTTTTTCATTGGTGCAGTTATTTTGCCAAATTTATTTGTTGTAACTCAACCATGGGTCCTAAGACAGTAATGGCAAAGGACAGTGATAAAAAGAAGCGAATGATTTCGCTTGAAATTAAGCGTGAAATCATTGCAAAACATGAACGTGGTGTGCGTGTTGTCGACTTAGTGAGGGAGTTTGAGCGTAGTACTTCAACAATATGTACTATTCTCAAGCAGAAGGATTCGTTGAAGGCTATAACGCCAGCCAAGGGCCTTACGATTATTTCGAAGCTGCGAACCTCTGTCCATGAAAAGATGGAAAAGCTGCTGTTGGTGTGGTTGACGGAGAAGCAGCTCGCAGGAGATAGCGTGACGGAGGCTATCATTTGCGAGAAGGCACGAGTCATTTACGGTGACTTGTTGAAGCAGACCCCAGGCACTTCAACGGACGTTGCATCAGAAGAGTTTAAAGCCAGTCGGGGCTGGTTCGACAACTTTAAAAAGAGGTCTGGCATTCACTCCGTCGTCAGGCATGGTGAGGCAGCGAGCTCAAATAAGAAGGCAGCGGAAGATTACCTGAAAACTTTTGCTGAATTGATAGAGGCCGAAGGATACGTCCCCCAGCAAGTCTTCAACTGTGACGAGACAGGGTTATTTTGGAAGAAGATGCCAAGGAGGACTTACATAACAGCAGAGGAGAATAAGATGCCAGGCCACAAACCCATGAAGGACAGGTTAACCCTCGCAGTGTGCGCTAATGCGAGTGGCGACTGCAAGATCAAGCCGCTGCTCGTATACCATTCAGAAAACCCTCGAGTCTTTAAGTCCCACAAAATCATAAAAGGAAAAACTGCAGGTTATGTGGAGGGCAAACCCGAAGGCGTGGGTCACGAGGAAGTTCTTCGTTGATTGGGTAAACCTGGTCTTTGGTCCTGCCGTTAAAAAGTACCTCCTTGAAAATAACTTACCCCTGCAAGCCCTTCTCGTCCTCGACAATGCTCCTGCTCACCCACCGAACCTCGAAGACGACATCCTTGAAGAGTTCTCGTTTATTAAGGTTCTCTACCTTCCACCCAACACCACCCCTCTCCTCCAGCCCATGGACCAGCAGGTGATTTCTAATTTCAAGAAGCTCTTCACGAAGCACCTGTTCCGCCGCTGCTTTGAGGTGACGGAGAGCACAAAACTCACCCTTCGAGAGTTCTGGAAGGATCACTATAACATCGTGATATGCCTCAGAATTATCGATATGGCCTGGCAGGGTGTTACAAGGAGGACCTTGAACTCTGCATGGAAGAAGCTGTGGCCTGAGGCTGTATCCGAAAGGGACTTCGAAGACTTCGAACCCGAAGCGGAAGTGATGGAGGAGATTGTGAGCCTTGGAAAGTCCATGGGCCTGGAGGTGGATGAAACGAGATGTAAACGAGCTCGTCGAGGAGCGCTCCGAGGAACTGACGACGGAGGAGTTAAAGGAGCTACAGACGCTGCAGCATACAGAGGTTTTGGAGGAGATTGGGGGTAGTGTGGTGGAGGCAGAGGAGGAGGAGGTTATCTCTACAAGTGAGATACAGGAGATGTTGGGAATGTGGGAGAAAGTTTCTGAATTTATACAAAAGAAACATCCCGAAAAAGTGGCAACTGGTCGTGCGTTGGCGTTGTGTAGTGACACTTGCCTAACGCATTTCCGAAAGATTTTGAAGGGCAGGAAGAAACAAACTACAATTGATAGGTTTTTATCGAAACGCCCTGCAGATCATAGTGAGAAAAGCTTGACGAAAAAGCCAAAAAACGTAACTGAAAACATCACTGACGAAGATGTGTAAGTAAAGAATAATAATGTAGCAATTAAGTTTAGAACCAGTTTATTTCTTTATATTCTATTTTATTATCTTTGTATTATGTTTTGTATTAATTATTTATGATTTATAAATAAAGTTTGCATTTGTATAACTACGTAACAAAGAAATTAGTGTTTTTTGGGGGGCTGGAACGGATTCATGGTATTTCAATTAATTTCAATGGGGAAAATTGATTTGATATACGAGTAAACCGAGTTACGAGCTCGGTCACGGAACGAATTAAACTCGTATGTCAAGGTATTACTGTACATGGTACTAAAAAAACATTGATTAAGTGAGTGAGCTTGTTTCCTGCCTGGTTGTCTTTTTAAGCATCCTAGTTGCCTAAAAGCTATTGCATCTATTGTGGGGCAATATTTTGGAATAGGCTACTTTGCTGGGTTTTGTGGTAATTTGACAGATTGTTAATACATACATAACTTTTCTAAGGTATGGTAGAAGGATGAGCTCTGACTTTGATCCAAATTTCTTGGTAGTGGAAGGGCTTTGCAACTCAGAGACTGATGTCAGATAAACAAAGCAGAGTTTTATATGGCAGAGACGTCTAAGTATACCTTGCCCGGCTGGCGTGGACAAGGGCGAGTTTGTGCCGTTGTACCCTTGAGCAAGGTACTTAACCTGAATCGCTTCTGTATATATCCAGCTGTATAAATAGTTAATATGCAAACAATGCCAAAAAAATAATGTATATATATATATTTGTGTAAGTCGCATAAGATAAGAACGTCTGCTAAATGCCTGTAATGTAATGGAGGAAAAAATGAATTATGAATTGGAACCAAATTTTTTTTAATTCTAATCTCAGCAGCTCTCAGAAACAGGTGTTTGATGTGGCTAAAAACATACTATTAGTTCCTAAATTCAGTGAAAGTGAAAGAAGGTTTTTTATTTTTTTATTTCTTTCATTTTGAAAAATCTAACAACAGTCTGAAGTGGCCTGAGGTATATTGGCCATTGCTGATGCAAAGTGTTTTTACAGGAAAACCGCAAGAGGTGTATATTCTTCTTTAGATGCAGAGCAGTCAGCCGACTATGGTAAAATAACAGACCTGGTACTGGTCCCAGAGTCCCAGAGGCATACCTACAATGTTTACAACGGAAAGTGGGGGAATCTCACTCGGCGTTTGCGTGGCAGAAGAAAACTGCATTTTACAGATAGTGCTGAGCTAACAGCATTTATGTTTATGGAAATTAGTGCAGCAAAGAAGATACTTTTCTTAATTTGAAAATACAGAATTAATATTTCCACTACTCAGTGGCTCAATCTTCTGTGTGATCTGGCCCTAATAGAAGAATCAATCATAAAGTTTAAAAACAAGCACAAGGAGCATAATCATATCTTGTTTTTATACTATATTGCAAAATGATGATTATTTGTATTGGAAAACTGGCCTTATATTATTCACTCCCTCATGGCATACAATCTGTTTTTTTGGTGGTTGTTGTAACTTTTATTGTATTTTGTTATGGCTGTATCTATATCTTTAATTTTCTGGCTGTTCACTTTTTCAGGCATGTCCCCGTGTGTGATATGTATGCATATGTAACAGCATTCAACTGAAAAGACTAAATCATACTAAAAAATCATAACTATAAATGTAAAATAATAAATACAACTAATAATAACAGTATAAATAAAACAAAGCACAAACACAGTATGTGTGTGTGTGTGTGTGTGTGTGTGTGTGTTTGGGGGGGCGGCGTGGGGTGGGGGGTGGTTGGGGTTTGGGGTGGGGTTTGTGGGGGTGGTGGGGGATTGTGGTGGTGGGGATATATATATATTTTAATTATGTTGTCTGTTATAGTTTTGTGGGTCTGCCAAACTGTCAGGCAATTACTCATATATTAAACTTAATTAAAAAATGTAGCTATACATATGGCCAATGTCTGAGCAATTTTCAAATAAAGTTTAAAAAGGCAATGTGTGTCAGTTCCCTTTTTCAGCTACTTTCAATATCAATAAACAGCTAGCACAGGAGCTGCATATCGACTAGAGGTTGTTGCACGTGCACCCCCTGACCCCTCCCATACCCCGTATGCAATCGCCAATTGTGGGTCGCTCTACGAATATACCGGCCACAGTCCGTACAGGCATGGTCTGGATTCAATCCAAGACTGTTGGGCTCATCCTGCACCACAGCATGGGGTCTTAACCGAATAAGCCACCCAGGAGCCCAGCAACTACTTCTTAATATATACTTTCTAGTACTTTTCAAAGCTTTTGAAGATTGTAACAACTATTCTGTCCAGTTAGGCTTTGATGTCAAATTTTTATTGACTTGGATAATTGTTCTTGCATCTGTCCATTGTCAGGATAAACAATGTTTGCTGTATGAAATAAAAGTATGCTTTTCTGTTAGTTTTAGCCAGCAGATGCTGTCATCCAAAGTGACATAAATTAGATTAAAAATGGTGTAGGCAACAACTAATGCCAAGCCATCAAGGTTACAACTGATATATAATACTTAATATAGAAATAGCAAATCCTATACTTTGCCATAGTAGGTGCAAAAGGGAGACAGGATGTAGAGCTACAATTAGCAGGGGTTTGAGAATAGTTTTAGATGCAACGCAGGTGGGGCTAGTAAAGCCGTGAAACACAATCAGCATTTTTGGCAGGAGTGTAAGGTCCGATAATAAATTGGAGGTAAGAGGGTGTGGTTCCTCTTGCTGCGACATAGGGTAGGTCTTGCCATGTCACATTTAGTTGACATGACTCCCCAAGTTGAACATACAGCGCATTGATAAGTCAGTGGTCTTTCGCCATCTAGAGAAAAAGTATGCTCTACTGACACCTAGTGGCTACAGTCTTTCTCTTTGGTTATGCTTCACCGTTGTAGCAGAGGTGAGACTCAGTGGGATGCGATAGGAAAATGGGGCGAGTGTCATTCTCACACACAAGAACATGATTACATTCTCTGAAAACATGATGGCATTATTTTCTCTTATACTACTTCAGATGAAACATATTTACAGTATATCACACCTTGAGGATGTAATCATTATTTTATATTTTTATTATTTAATAATTTATTTTGATCATTTTAGCACGATTTTGGAATTGTATTTTATTTTACCTGTGTTCCAGCTTTTCACAGCGAATACATTTCTTACAGTGCACTTAATATTACTATGGCAACCAGTTTTGTCAGCTCCCAGGTGAAGTTGGCTTTAACCACTGCTCTAGGATCAGATTTCTCTCCCCAAATCCTAACCTTAACCATTACTAGGGGAAAAAATAACTGACGCTGAATCAGTGGCTAGGGGCAACTTCACTCAACACCGCGCTGTAAAACCCAGAAAAGCAAAACAAAAGCATGCATCTTTATTGCCTGGTAAGTTACGCTATACAACGAGAGATGTCAATAGGATAGAATATAATGCAAGGTAGAATATAAAACATGTATATTGTGGCGATCCGGGGCGATTACGAGTGATGTAAATTATTGTGTATATCGAATTGTTGTGTGTGTGTGTTTGTGCTGTGCAGACCAAGTGCACGAGTGATGGTTGCTGTAGTTACATTGACCAGAGCGTGTTCACATGCACTGACGTGTACAGTAACATTGGCGGTTAGCATTTGAATATAACCTCCCGCCTAAACGGCGACTGTTGTGATAAACAACAGTCGTATACAGTTCCGCTAAATGTGGCAGCATGAGCTCAAACAGGTCCGCTCTAAGAATGTTAGAGCGGGGCCAACGGTTGTTTTGAGTATGACTAAGGGGATTAAGTGTGATTGGTTAAGGTGAGCTGCAGGGCACCTATTAAAGGTCACCCTTGTTAGCATGCTCATTTGCATATCGAGGCTATAAAGCTGGCTACAGTTCAGCGCGCGTTGTCTGTTCTGCCTGTAAGCTGTGAAGGAAGCAATAAGAGATTGTGCTCTTGCCAATAAATTATTATACCCCAAGAAAACCTGACTCCAACTCCATGGCTCGCCACAATATTATACATTATGATGTATTAAACAATTTGTTCTATATGTATTATGTTAAAATGCAAAGTAGCAAGCGATGCCCCATCGTCTATAAGTGAATTTTCGCTGTTTTATGAACTGGACCGATTTACTACGAGATTTGATTGTATAGCGGTCTACACTTATTAGGCCACCACTCACCTCCTGATGGCTGCCGGCGTCTGAGCCATAAGATCGCTGAGTTGGATGGCAGAATATCCGTGCTTTACCAGATCAAAGACGGTGAGCTGCTCCTTGATCGCCACGGGTCCTGGTACCGTAGCCACTGTCCCATGGAACCGCCCAAACTTGATCTATGCTGGGATGCTGCTCCATCGCGGACTCGAGGATCGCCGCCACTGACCTCACCATCCCCGTCTCCAAAAATAATGGATAATTTAAAACTTTTTTTGGGAGCAGTCTACACTCAAGATTGGGATCACGTATGTTGTCCGCAAACATACATTACAACACCCTCGTTAGCCCACGTGCGTTACTGTTTCCACACAGAACTATATTCAGTTGTTCCATTCCACCGCATGCACGTGGAGGTAAAGTGAGAAAAGTCCCGTTGAACGCCTGTTCCGGTATACTGCTACATGCTACGCTAGCGCATTTCATCATAGACGGCAAAAGCGACAGCTTCATATAAGCAAATTAAGTATCGTCCACAACCACAAAATTACAAGGCTTCACATCATCCGCAAATGATAGCAGCTTTTCATTACTTAAAACAAATGTCAAACAACATGTGTACCAAACACCAACTACAATGACGTCTATCCTCAGCTGGCCTGTCTCGTGGGACGTACCAAAACTATGGCGGCGATAGGGTTTTTTTCTCGAGCTTGAAATCGGTTGCAGGTTGCTAGTCTTCCCTACATGGTCAGATCTATAATTATTTTACCCTCTAGTCACAGAGATCTGTCAAATAAAGAGTTTTTGTGGGAAATTGCCACTGCTTTTAAATCGCAAGCGACGTGAAGTTCGAGAAAAAACCCTATGGCCGCGATTGTTTTGGTACGTCCCACGACATCCAAGGATTGTAGTTGTAGTTGAGGCAGTAAAAAAGACAGTGGGGCAGACCCACGAAACACAAACATGTTAAATAAAGACATTCAATTAAATCAGATCACATTATCGTGAAGGCATAAGTGAAGTGGAATACATTATGATTATTAAAATTACTATTATTATTAGTATTAGGATCACAATTATATTTAATTAATTATTATGATGAAAAATTGAGCATCAAAAGCAATAACAGTTCCTCATCTGCCTTTACTGTCTTGAGCTGTCCAGTGTCATTAAGCTGTCTAACGGCTATAGGGACAAAGCTGTTTTGGGCTCTTTTGGCCTTAAGGACCTTAATCTTCAACCTGATGGAAGCGGCTCAAAGAGAGAGTTCAGGGGATGTGATAGATGGGCCATAATCCCCTTTCCTTTTTTAATTGTACGCTCCTCATACAGATGTTTCTGCAGTTTTTGTTGTTTCCCTATGATTTTAGTAGCCTGTACTGTCACCCTCTCCAGCTTCAGCTGCCTGATTTCACGTAATGAGCCAAACCAAGCTGTTAGGCTAAAGGTCAGCAATGACTCAAGGAAGCAGGTGTAAAATGCTTGCAGTACTGACTGGCTCACTTCCAAGTTAGGTCCAAACCAGACCAATTGTCTGTTTTTATGTAAGCATAGAACTTCCAAATTATTATCTAATAATTGGACAATCATTTGCACCCGTTTTGTACACCAGACATGAATTTTAATAAATATATTTGATAGTAAAGGAAGGTAGGGGTGTACTTACTTTTTCCTCATGAGGAATTTACATTTATGTTAATTTCAATTGCTTACGTGATTCCAAAGTCTACTTTTTTAGCATCATTTGTTGAATTAGTTGACCTTAATCAATCAATACGGTTGACATAAAAATAAAATAAACTTGTGTCCCGATATGTCAAAAAAACTGACCACTGTTTGAGGGTGTACTTACTTTTTCACATATAAAGGTGCAGCTCAAAAAATTAGAATATCGTGAAAAAGTTCAATATTTTTTGTCACTCATTTCAGAAAGTGAAACTCATATATTATATAGATTCATTACACATAGTGTGAAATATTTCAAGCCTTTATTTCTTGTAATTTTGATGATTATGGCTTACAGCTAATGAAACCCAAAATTCAGTGTCTCAGAAAATTAGAATATTTTGCTTTAACATATTTTTAAAGTATCATATTTAATATTTGGTCGCATATCCTTTGCATGCTGTTACTTCCTGAAGTCTGTGACCAATCAACATCAAAAGACTCTCGATATCTTATTTTCAGGTACTGTTACAAGCGATACTATAACCTCTCTGCATTTGAACTGATCTCTATGGAAATTGGGGGGTGAGACTAGATTCAGCTGTAAATGACACTGGTACAGTATGGAACACATGGCTGGCTAAATGGCTGTAAGTCATCAAGGGTCTGAGCTATCGAACGAGCCCCAAACCATCACTCTGTTGCCAGATATGGAGTAGATGTGGATGTGTTTTCTTTGTTGTATGGTTTCTGTGAACTGCTTGTATAAAGCACATTGAGTTGCTTCCTGTCTGAAATGTGCTCGGTAAATAAAATTTGAATTGCATTAAATTTAAATTGATATGCAAAATGTGCTTTTTAAACCCAAAATGAGCAAGGTTATTTTGTGTTCCATGGCCAGCTCCTTTAAACCAGTCAAGTCAGAGAGCTAAATTAAAAACATGTTTTGATTGGTTCATGCTAATCAGTCACCCACAGTGCTAGTCAGCTGAAAGCCCAAAGCTGCATGCCAATATTCTTCACTTCCCACCTCCTTTCCTCCACTCCTCTCCTCCAATCATCTCCTACAAGGAAGTATGCAAAATAAACTGTACGTTTCAAGTACAAGTATTTGCATGTACAGTATACAATGTACCTGACATTGTGGTTTGCGTTGAGACATTAATTAATATGTAACCATTAATATGTAATTAAGATGTAATCAGCAACATTAGATTAAAACACAAAGATCCGTTTCCGGGGCACGGAGAGGAGGAGGTAGTAGTGGAGGAAAGGAGCATGCATTTTTTGGGTATTGGGACGCACCCCCATTCTTCCATCACTAGGGGTTACTGTGAATGCCGGGGGAAATATTCACCAACTTGAACTAAAGGACACAATATAAATATATTTTTATTATTTGTTTCTTTGTTTGTTGGGAACAATGCAGTTTAACTTTATTAAGAAACAGACATGCTGCATCTAAGATAGCCAGCCCCTGGCCCCAGTTTGACCTTTGTATAGAAAACAGAAGAGAATTTTATTCATTAGGCACTGAAACATGTAGATTATACGTGAGGGACACTGCATTACATACAGGACTGTCCCGGTCACTGCAGTTTTCTGACTGTTACATGTGATGAGACTATAATGAAGAATACAACAGACAAATTAATTAACACATATGTAAAGGGCATATTTGTGTTAAAAACAGTAGGCCTACATCAATAAAAACTGCAGTAAACATGCAGCAAACATGTAACAAACCAGGAAAGCAACCAGCTCTGTAAAATCATTATCTGTTACTCCAAGACAACCTATGTTATGGGAACTTACCATTCTACAGTGACCTGCATGTTGTACAATTACTTCCAAATGTAATGCAATAAACCGATAGCAGTGATAATGGTGTAGTTTGCACGTACTATAGGCTTGTTCTGAATCTGATCTTCCTAAAATTACCACAATTGTTATGTGAAACAATTACAAATGCAGTCCTGTAGATGGCGCTAAAATGTATCGTATGTTTGTGGTCTGATATCTTTCCAGTGGCAACAATTTAAGCGTAGCCTACTAAAGTTGGGGTAAAGAAGCTATCTCGTGGGGACTGAACTGGAGTAAATCTATTAAATGAATCGAAAATTTAAATGGAGCAAATCTATTGAATACATTTTTTTATTTTTTATTCCTACTCTGTTTTTAGTGTATTTAAGCAATTTAACTTTTGTAAACAACCTCAAATGGCACAAGGTAAGAACTGAAGTCAGAAGTTTAAAAGAATATGTTATTTCACAGGATAGTGACCACATTTTTTTAGTTCATAAAAAAAGCTTTATTTGGCTAAATAAAGAGGTGAACAAATTATTTCAATTTTCCAGTGAGAGAAGTAAAATCAAGCAAATTTGGACGAATTTGACAAAGTTCAAGAAGAAGCAACCCACAAACGCAGTACGTCTGTGGGAACTTCTACAGCAGTGTTGCGGTGAACTTTCAGTACCATATGACTGCCCTTGTAGAAAGAAATGGCAAGAATATGCTCAACAGTTATTACTGCAGGAAGTGGCCATTCTAATGTATCCAAGATTTTTTAAAATTTTATTTTTGTAAAATAAAAGGTGTTTATTTATTTTCTTCTTTTTAATCTCTGGTAGCTTGGAAATTATGGATGTACTAAAACTTTTGACTGGTAGTGTATGGAAGTAGAAGTATGGTGAAGGGAACTGAAAATATGACAAATTCAAACACTTTTATTCAAATAAAGCGAAACCATTTTCCTTCTTAGAAGAAATTACTTTGTATGTATACAAAAGTACGCGTATAGCACAGAAACAAAACATAAACAAAAAAAAACATAAATTGTAACTACGTAGGGCCTATTATAAAAGTAGGCTAGTCGCTACTACTACAGGTAAATATAACATTAGGCTATATAAGCAATCGATTTTTATTCTATCCTCCATTTTAAATCAGTTTGGAACTCTACTCGTTGTTTTTAGAGCGTGTGTAGTGATGGACTTAAAACAATGGATCAATATATTTTGCTTTTATTGAGTGAAATCACACATCGAATTTCAATTGGATGAACATAATCCCGTTAGTTTCCGCATTGGTTCCAGGTGCATGCGCTCTTTCTCTCGTCCTATTGGCTGCCAGGTGTGCTTGCTTGACTTTAATTGGTTCTAGGAAGCATTTTGCCGCCATGTTAGCTAAATCCCCCGGGAGATTTATGTAGGCAATATAGAAACCGTCTGTGATAACGGCAAACAGCATTTAGAAATGCAATTTACTGTTGATAAATCTGCAAAATCGTGTTATAGCCGAATTCACTGTTGGCGTGCAACCAGCTGCCTTAAAGCGATTCCGTTCATTTAGCTAGTCTACTAGCTAGGCTAACTAAGTCTAAATGTTTCAGGACAGTGCAATCGTTTTAGCTACCAACCATATATAAAGCTGTATTGTATTCCAGTATTCCAGGACACCAGGAATGCCGATTTTACGGCGCAGCTGTTTGCAATTCAGTTCACAGTTCCAAACACATTTGACAACAGCCTAGTCAACACGCACATGTTTTAATTTTAATTTTTATAGCATGCAACTAGGCTAATGTGAACATAATACATTCCAGCAGTAAATATTAAAACATTTGGTAGTCTACACCCTTTCATAAAATGATATGCTGCGTAGCATCCCCAATACACCATGTGTAGCCTAGTTTGAGCTACATGTATCCAGGTTTGTAGATAATCAGATTACGCGATGCAACATAAAATAAACCCACAGCCTTTTATTTTATGCTTCGGCTGTGTTTTTTAATTAGCTATTTATACATAATTCTGACGATGATTCCCTAGATCATGTAGGCTAAATAGCCTATAGTTGTCATAGCCTACCTTTTCCGAAGCGTTCCGTGGCATTACTGAGCTGACTGAAACGCACAACAGGTGGATTTGAACCGGCCAGCCGAGACCTGTCAGCATCTAAAAAGCGTCGCCTTTGACATTATTCTCCGCCCCGTGAGTAACCAAAGCAAGAGAAGTCGCAGACGTTGCTTATCTCCAGCACTAGCCGCTAACAGTTGTGTCTTCTGCTATGCGTCCTAATTGAAAATGTTCAACTTGTTGAATTCACCGCTCATAATCATAATATGTGCAGACACGGGATAACATGTAAACTATAGAGTTCGCTTACATTTCGACTACCTTGTTTTCTACGTTTTTTCCCCTACATGATCCTCCCTCGATATTTTTTTAAAGAAAGAGGCCTATCCGTAGTAGCCTACAATTCGTCTAGTTTGTGAATATTGTTTCATCCTGGATTACAATGCCCACAAAGCGAGGATCAACGATGGACCTGCATTTAGAATACGTGAAAATTAAAGCGCATTACGACGGGTGAGTGTTTCTATATGACAAACTGGCTACTAACGTTAAGTAGGTTATCTTTTGTAAACTAGCCTACAAAGTATCATTTCAAGTGTCCTGGCTTTAGTTACGCTTTCTAAAGTTGTTTTTGTAAACAGAAACTATGTTTAGTTTCCCAAGACAGAACTTTGGTGCCTTACTTGAGATTAGCTTTATTTATTTATTATTATTTTATTTTTTTACAAGTTACTGATATAACTGGACAGTAACATTCCATGTTGGCTATCGAGATACTGTAAGAATACTCATTAACCTACCAAACTATACGATTAAGTTCGCTTAAATAAAACGACACAAGAAAGTAAATAACATAGCGGAACAGTAGGCTGTGCATCTACACAAATGTAACAGCCTAATACACCGAGTGGGCAAGCCTAAACTATGCGTGATCAGATGGGTCGTGTAGACTACGTTAATCAGCGACGGTGCACGGTACCATTATAGCCGTACCTATAGCCTACTTGCATTAAATAGGCTACTCTACTGTCGCTAATTCACTCCATACGAGGAGTGTTATGTAGCCTATGTCACCTATCTGCAGTATTGGCAAAATCCAATGCTGTGCACTTAGAACCTATCTGCATTTCGCTGCGTTGTGTCCAAGAACAAACTTGTTGTAATTAAGATTTTCCCGTAGGCTAGTTATACGTTATCGATAGTCTGCATTGTTTCAGCAACGTTGGCATACCTTGATTTGGGATTCTAATTAAGACTGTTATCCTTATTATTGTGTGTGAGGTAATTGTGAGAACAAACCTGACTTTTTTTTGCTATTGCTTTTCACTTTTCTCGGATTATTCTAGACTGTACAAACATAGGCTACTGCATGTTCCGCGTTGTTGCATTGCGATCGTTAAATTCGTTTGTAGTGAGGGATACCGATAGTAGGCTATGCATCTTGTGACATTACAGTGTAGCCTACCTCATTGAACGATCAAACAATGGCATGCCTGGTTTGAGAGACAGCTGGAAAAAGTTTTCTACACGTGCTTGCTTAGTAGGCTAATAATCAATCAAGCAGGTGGAAGGTTGGGCCTATAGGTGAAATTAATAGAATGGAATGGAAGAACCAAATGGAATACGACACCAGTCCCCACTAAAACGAACTTTAGTTTGATCATTATTTACCTGTAGTCAGCAAAGCAAAACAAATAATATTAGTTAATGCTTTACAGTGCAGCGAATATAATATTGTGGCGATCCGGGGCGATTGCGAGTAACGGGGATCGTTGTGCATGTCAACTGTTGTGTTCAAATGTAATGACGTGTGCAGTAGCAAGTGGCAGTTGACCTCTGAATGACCAGCAGGTGTTCAACCAGGTCCGCGCTAGAGACCGTTTGTTGATTGACGTATGACAGAGTGAATTACGTGTGATTGGTTGGGGTGAGCTGCAGGGCACCTATCAAGGGCCGCCTTTGTTAAGCAGGTTTATTTGCATAGAGGGGCTATAAAGCTGGCTACGATCCAGCAAGCGATGTCTATTCTAACTGTTAACTGGAGAAGAAGGAACTAAGAGATTGTGCTCTTACTCAATAAACTATTTCCAACAAGAATACCTGACTCCGACTCCATGGCTCGCCACAATGATGTCAGAAGCGGGACGATCTGGGAACAGATCCGCGACCTAGAGCGTCAGGTGACCAAGCAGATGGACGTTATCGCAGGAGCGTCTGCGAAGCGGCCCACGAATAGACCCGGAGGAAAACCCGAAGGAGCCAGCGCAACAAGACCGGAGCGAGAGAGGCCGATTACAGACCAGGCGGAGGTGCCCGCGCTGGTGGCTGACCCCGCGGCCGGAAATGAAGCGCAAGTAGGTCGGCCGGAAGCCAACGAAGTCGCCCCTGCTTCCAGGCCGAACCAGACAGCGGCGCCGGCGCGGCGACCGACTACACCGATAAAGGCGGTGATCAAGCTACCCCGTTACACGGGAAAGGGTGAGCTAGAGTCGTACCAAAGCCAGGTACGATTCGCGGCTAGCTACAATGGCTGGGACGAGAGCCAGACGGCCACCCACTTAGCGTTAGCCCTGGAGGGCGAGGCCTGCCAGGTGCTGCTAGACCTGGGCAGCGCCGAACCACTGACGCTACCGGCACTGATGACAGCGCTGGAACGTCGGTTCGGACAGCGGCAATTCCTAGAGGTGAGCCGGGAGAAGCTCGCCAAGCGACGGCGGACCGGAGCAGAGAGCCTCAGCGTCCTCGCCGCCGACATCAGGCTGTTAGCCCGCCGCGGCTACCCTCAACTCGATAACGCAGGCCAGCAGGAGCTAGCCTGCCAGACCTTCACACAGGCCCTCACTCCGGAGCGCCTACAACAACAGGTCCGCATTGCCAAACCGGAGTCCCTGGACGCAGCGCTTCGCGAGGCCGAGCGACTGGAGCTCATCTTGGGCACCACGCCAAACGGGACCCCGGCTAACAAGACCATATCGCGGGGTCCAGTTGGTTTAGCTCGCTGGACCTCCGCAGTGGCTATTGGCAGGTGAGGCTGTCCCCGGAAGCGAGGGCAAAATCAGCTTTCACGATAGGGCAAGGGTTGTGGCAGTTCCGGGTCATGCCGTTCGGGCTCTGTAACGCCCCTGCCACTTTTGAGCGACTGATGGAGCGGGTGCTGTCGTCCGTCCCGCGGAGTTCCTGTGTCGTGTACCTGGACGACCTCCTAGTACACGCCAGCGACTTCGAGCAAGCCCTCGCTCACCTAACTGACGTGCTTACGGAGATTGGCCGGGCTGGGCTACGGCTCAATCCTAAAAAGTGTCAGCTGCTCCGGAGGGAGACAGCTTTCCTGGGGCACGTCGTTAGCGAGCAGGGTGTAGCCACTGACCCAGCTAAGGTGGCTTCTGTGCGGGAATGGCCGACGCCTAGCAATGTGGGTGAGCTGCGGAGCTTCTTGGGACTAGTGTCGTACTACAGACGCTTTGTCTTGAGCTTCGCCACCCTGGCTAGTCCGCTTCATCGCTTGACGAATAAAGGTCAACAGTTCGAGTGGACAGGGGACTGCCAGAATGCTTTTGACCAGTTGAGAGACGCCCTAACGGCGGCTCCCATTCTAGCATATCCGGATGTCGCGCGACCATTCATCGTCGACACGGACGCTAGCAATGTCGGAGTCGGGGCCGTGCTCTCCCAGGTGGGACCAGACGGGGAACGAGCGGTAGCCTACTACAGTAGCGCGCTGAGCAAGGCAGAGCGAAACTACTGCGTGACTCGGCGCGAGCTGTTAGCGGTGGTCAAAGCGGTTCGCCATTTTCGCCCGTACCTGCAAGGCTGCCATTTCCTTATTAGGACAGATCACGCGTCACTAACCTGGCTTTTAAATTTTAAAGATCCGGAGGGCCAGGTAGCCCGCTGGCTCGAGCTGTTGCAGGAGTACGATTTCCAGATTCAGCACAGGCCCGGAAAGCTGCATGGTAATGCAGATGCGCTTTCACGGAGGCCCTGTGCAGAGCTGGACTGTAGGCCTTGCACTAAAGCCGAGCAGCGAGAGCAGGTGACGGAGATAGCGTGCCCAGTTCGGGCTATAGAAGGTGAGGTTGGATGGTTGCCGTTTAGCCAGCAGGACCTGCGCCTAGCGCAGGAGGGCGACGGCGAGCTGCAGCAAGTGCAGCGCTGGATCGCGGCAGGTACACGGCCTGCATGGGGAGAAGTGTCGGCTAGTAGCCCAGCGGTTAAGGCTTATGTGAGTCAGTGGGGGAGCCTGACGTCGCAGGGTGGGCTACTCTATCGGCGGTGGCAGGCCCCCGGTTCCGACCAGGATCTCCTCCAGCTGCTGGTGCCCCGTGCGCTCCGCCCCCAGGTACTTGGACTGATGCATGGCTCTGTGGGGGCGGGGCACTTTGGCATCAGCAAGACTTTGCACCGACTGCGGAGGAGGTTCTACTGGCCTGCCTGCCGCCGGGACGTGGAGCTGCACGTCCACTGCTGCGACGCCTGCACGGCCAAGAAGGGGCCGACGCAGCGGTCGCAGGCCCCCCTTCAGCGGTACGTAGTGGGGGCTCCTATGGAACGGGTCGGGGTAGACATCTTAGGGCCTTTCCCCGTCACTGAGTCCGGCAACCGCTATGTGCTTGTGGCCATGGACTACTTTACCAAGTGGCCCGAGGCGTACGCGGTGCCGGACCAATCAGCGGACACGACGGCGGAAAGGCTCGTGACAGAGATGTTCGCCCGGTTCGGGGCCCCCGAGGAGCTGCACAGCGACCAGGGGCGAAATTTCGAGTCGCGGGTGCTGGCAGCTGTGTGTACGCGGCTGGGAGTGGCCAAGACCCGCACTACGGCGTTGCATCCCCAGAGCGATGGACTGGTTGAACGCTTTAATAAAACCCTGGCCACCCAGTTAGCCATTCTAGCTAGCCAGCACCAGCGAGACTGGGACTGCCATTTGCCCTTGGTCCTGTGGGCCTACCGCTCCGCCGTGCAGGAGAGCAGCCAGTGCTCCCCCGCTGCACTCATGTTCGGGCGAGAGCTAAGGACGCCCGTTGATTTGGTGTTTGGAGCCCCGCCCGGATCCACGGAGCACCACCAGTCAGAGGCCGGGTACGCACGGGCTTTGATCGAGCGCCTGGAGACCGCCCACAGCTTTACCCGCCAGGCCCAATCCACCGCGAGCTTCAAGCAAAAGCGAGCGTATGATGTGCGCTGTCGGGGACAGCCTTTCACCCACGGAGACAAGGTATGGATCTATTGTCCGATCCGTAAGAAGGGTCTGTCCCCGAAACTGCAGTCGCATTGGCGGGGCCCTGGTGAAGTGGTGGGCCGGCTGAGCGAGGTGGTCTATCGAGTGCGCATGCCCGGCCGAAGGAAACTGGTGGTGCTTCACCGGGACCGTCTAGCTCCTTACCGGCCGCTGTTGGATGGTGTTGAGGAGGGGATGGGCGTCGGCGAGGATCAGCCCGCTTTACGTGCGCCCACCCCTCCTCCACCAGAAAACCCAGTGCCAGCTGAGGGCCCTTCTCGCCCACGGAGAACTCCTGCCCGTTTCCGGGACGGTGTTGAGGAGGGGATGGGCGTCGGCGAGGATCAGCCCGCTTTACGTGCGCCCACCCCTCCTCCACCGGAAAACCCAGCGGCAGCTGAGGGCCCGAATCGCCCTTTTCGCCAACGGAGGACTCCTGCCCGGTTCCGGGACTTTGTACGTGAGTGCGGACAGTTAAAGGGGTCGCAAGGGACTGCTGACCCCTTAGGTGGGGGCAGTGTGGCGATCCGGGGCGATTGCGAGTAACGGGGATCGTTGTGCATGTCAACTGTTGTGTTCAAATGTAATGACGTGTGCAGTAGCAAGTGGCAGTTGACCTCTGAATGACCAGCAGGTGTTCAACCAGGTCCACGCTAGAGACCGTTTGTTGATTGACGTATGACAGAGTGAATTACGTGTGATTGGTTGGGGTGAGCTGCAGGGCACCTATCAAGGGCCGCCTTTGTTAAGCAGGTTTATTTGCATAGAGGGGCTATAAAGCTGGCTACGATCCAGCAAGCGATGTCTATTCTAACTGTTAACTGGAGAAGAAGGAACTAAGAGATTGTGCTCTTACTCAATAAACTATTTCCAACAAGAATACCTGACTCCGACTCCATGGCTCGCCACAATATTATTATTTATAATGCATTGTTGCCATAATAATAATAATTTCGTAAATAAGCTTACAAAATCGATCACACAGAGAAAACAATGCTGGGTCATCTCACACTATTGTAATCATTCAGATGCCTGCTCACGTTTATAGGCTACGCTAGGTGTTTTGGAACCGATTGATGAAGCCACCCTAGGCTCCTACGTTGACAACGTACACAAGTTAGGCTATAAAGCGTGAAAAATCGAGTCGGACTGTTGGCGTCAGATTTAGATTAAGTGTTCTCTGGAAAGTGTGACTATGTTAGAGTTAATCTACACAATATGACGTAGGCTATACAGCAGGTTCTGCTATCTTTTAAAAGCACGTGTCCGGAAATCAGTTCTGAAGCCTCTTTGTGGCAAAACTTTCTACAAAATCTATTGTGTGTGTATAATGTGTTTTAAACTTTTACGTCCTTACTTATTAATCAGGTTGTAGTTGAATTTAGTTTAAATAATTTAATTTTCAAAATGCATTCTGGTGAAAAGGATTGCTTATTGATCCATGCAGGGTTTGGCCCAACAATCACCTTTGCCATTGACATAATGGGTAAGGACCTTTGCTTGTAAAATAAAGGTTACAGGTTTGGTGCGCAGGTCGGACGCTGCTGTTAATCTTTAAGGTACCTAACCTAAATTGCATTACTATAGCCTATACCCAAATGGGTACTAGGCCTATGTAAAATAAATAATAATAATAAAAAAATCAATCAATCAATCTCTGGTTAATCAAACCAGCTGCCTTTGCTTATAGACAGAACAGGAGGATGGTCGGGGAATAGGTAGATTGCCAAACAGATCCAGGCAGCAGATATAAGAGTCAGACTGATAACATGTCATGGAAAAGCAGGCACCTAGGCTGGTTACCTTACTGAGCATTACATACATTTTACAGTCTTATCCAGACCAACTCACAATGTATGAGAACATAATGGAATTTACATGATTTATGTAAGTAATGGTGTCAGATCTGGCTGACCACAGATGCAAGACCTGACCAGCCAGTGAGATCACTCAAGTACTAACTATGCTAAGCAAGAACCAAAATACAAATGATGATTATACAGATTGTGTACATAACAAGCCTTAAGACGAAAAAAACTTTAAATCACTAAAAAATATAACCTAAGGTGAACTAGTACGAATGGTAGGAGCAAAATTGGAAAGGGAGGCTTCCTGAACCCAAACAGTTGCGATTCCATCTCTGACTCTGTTCTCAGCAAAGTGTTTGATTGCCTCAAAGTAGTGAGCTATGCCTATGGCACAGGCCGTCCTTGTAAATAATTTGTTTTTCAGTGACCTGCCTGGTTAAATAAATAAATAAACATGGAAGGACCACTGATTTTAAATGTGACAAAAGGAACCCTGATTTGACACGGGCATTCCACGGGAAGAGCCTCAAAAATGTGTGGCTTGCGTCGGAGAGTGAGCTTCAGACATGGCCGTCTTGTGTCCGGCTTTGCTTTAGGGCGGCACTGATGCAAAGAGTCTCACACTAACGATGGGGTATCTGCTGCTGAAAACCAGTGATTGGGTCATGTGACCTCCTGCCAGCCAGGCCCTGTGTGTCTGCCAGCTCCTCTGCCCTGTTTGCCTCTCTGGGCCCCCGGGCAGAATACTCGTGTTCCATTAGTCCAAACATCCACTCAATCTGGCTGTCTGTGCTCTTAGGCCCGTGGACCACACGAGCCTCTTTAGTATGGGGTGCTATCTATGTCCACTGAGGGTGGGAACCCTGTGATACCCAAACCTGGGGGACCTTTGATGAAAACACCCCCACACTCTTCTGCTTGTAATGTAATGTATCAGTGATATGAGTTTTTGTATTTGTATTTGTTTTTAGTACTCGTGTGTGTGTCGTGTCGGATGAGATAATCAGACAAGCTCATATATTAAATGCGCTTCTGTAATGAAAAGTGTTGAATTATTCAAAATGGACTGTGAATTTAGAATTTATGAAATTCAATAGGTAAACTGAATTTCATTTTCAGGGAAGTTTTAGATGTATTAAAATGACTCTGACTGACATGAGATGTTGATCAGTTTTGAGTACTTGTTTTTTGTTTGGACACATATTATTGTTATTTTTATTTTTATTTTTTAAAAAGGAAAAGAAAACTACCCACTGTGGGAACATAGTTAAACAATTCAGAAGATGATCTATGAGGACGAGTTAAGTTCAAATTAATTTTGTCGTTTAGCATCTTAGAATATGTGTGTTATGATAGCTCCGACAAATGAATAGCGACCTTAATGTTTCTTTTACTGAATACTGTTCATGTGTTAGTTACATTTTGCACCATGTTCACATATTTTTTTAAAATGGGGGCATATTGTAGTCATTGTGGACTGTTGTTATTTATTATTAATTGAGCAAACCCTGTGTTTAGCAGCGACCCAGAAATACTCTCTCAATAAAATACTGTAATAATAAAATAATTCAGAAAGTAAAAGTCCTCCCCAGTATTTTGTTCCAATCATCTGGATTTGCTAATTGGCATAATTCTTCGACCAGGAGGCAGAACCAATTTATCAGCTGGCTGAGTTTATGGGTGGAAGAAAAACATGTCAGGACTTTTACTATCTGACCCCTGGACTTTACACCTCTGCGTAGAACTGGGCTTTTCAGCAGGAGAAGTGGTTGTTTTTTTATTGCACTCAACTACATCAGCCGTGTCCTGTTGTGGTCAATATCACCCTAATCCTGAAGTGCATAATGGTACGTGACTGACCACATTGTTCTCGGGAGAAACTCTCCACTAACTTGAGTTGCAAGAACAGTCTAAAATGCAACGGACCCAAAGCTGGTGCCACGTAATAATAATAATGATAATAATAATAACCAATTTCCTCTAACCATTTAAGTAGGGCAGCTTAATCTGTGAAAGTATTCACTGGTCTTTAACTTGTTAAAATTTGAAATCTTTTTTTACTCTTTTTAATCGAGTTATAATAACTTAATAATTCCTTTTTTTAAGTTGAGACTTCTCAGTTGATTTTGTAAGCTTGGCATTTATATTTGACGTTGTAGTTGCTGGAAACACTGTTTCAATGGAAAACAGGCAGTGAAACACCCTGATGTGACTTCTGCCTTCTGGCTTGCCCGTTGCCTTCATACTCACACCTGAAAGCAATCCACTGTATTCAAATGTACTGAATTTAGGAAGTTCAAAGGCAGCCAAATCAATACGGTTTCTATGCCTCCTCTTCCGTCTATTCAAAGTAGGCGCAACAGGTGAAGCTCTGAGTGTTGAGCAGATTAACCTGCTGAAAGCAGGTGGTTAATAATCCATTCATACAGCTGGGTATTTACTGAAGCAGTTCAGGTTAAGTACTTTTCTCAAGTGTACAGTGACAGTGTTCGACCTGGGAATTTAACCTGGTACCTCTGTTACCACTTTACTGGTCACCGCAGGCTTTACAACCATCTGTTTTTATTGTAGATGGTGGAACGGTAGAACAGTTGTCACGGCTATGGTAAAAACCCACAACCCGGGGGAGGGCGTTATATATAATAATTAATTTATATGTTTTATGTATGCTCTGGCTCCTTCCTCTTCAAAAAATATTTATGGAGTGGGCAAGAAAAACCATGCAAGCCCTGGTTGGTTTAGAGACGGCTTTCAGACAGCCTAATCCCGTCTGTTGCCTAGCAACCTGTTATGGGCCACCATATTATTTATCTTTAATTCTGCCTCGGTTTCCTTGGCTTGTTGGTGCACAGCCAAGCTTCTTGGGCCCTATTGTAAACGTATATGTCACGGTGAAAAAGAGCACCAAAGAAGGCTGTCAAGCAATCTCTTGAGCTTTAGTTAGCATATTGCTGACAATAAAGCACGGGCCGTTTCACAGACGGCTGGCTGTTTTGATTGGGCAGGCAGAACCTCATTTTGTTTTTGTACATGCAATCGTGCTTTTCAAACGTCTTTTGCTGCTGGACCCCTCTTCCTCAACATGTTTATTTTTTATTTTTTGCTCAGTTCTGCACACCTTACCAATACGTTCTAGTGAAATTCAGTATCTCATTTCATTTGAAGTAAAAAAATAATAATAATAAATAAAATGCTACCTGGTCAGGGAAATGGGCTTGTAACTCAAATGAGTCCCAGCCGAGCTACCGCTCTTGTACCATTGACCAAGGTGCTTAACTTTCTTTCGTGAAATATCTGGCTGTAAAAATGGACTTTATGTAAAAATGTAATGTGTGTGCGTCGCTCTGGATAAGAGCACCTGCTTAGTGCCCAAACGTAATATAATGTGATGATGATGATGGTTGATTATAGACCTCAACTGTACACCTGATATGAGCTTGAATGTTTTATTATTTGGATGTTAAAGAATGAGATCACTTTGATAAATACGTCACGTTAAGTTATTAGTTTTGTTAGAAAATGCAATATCCATGTATGAATGAATATCTGTTATTCTATGCTAATGTTCACCTGGCTGTCCTTCATGAATATTGATTAAATAAGTGCATCTCTGGATTGCATCACCATAATGTTTGTATTTTATTTTGTGTAAACAAACATAGAAATACTAATCAGAATGCATTGATTAATGTTTGAATATTTGAATAATGCAATGCGTGATCTCTTGCTAGCACATGCTGTTCTTTTGGTCAGAAATGAGGGTGAGCGTGTCATTTCTCTCTCTCCCTCTCCCTCTCTCTTCTCCTGTCTCTCCCACTGTCTCTGTTTCTGTCTCTATCTCTCCCACTGTCTCTCCTACTGTCTCTCTCTGTCTCTCTCTTTCTCCCTCTCTCCCTCTCCCTCTCCTTCTCCCTCTCTCTCTTCTCCTGTCTCTCCCACTGTCTCTGTTTCTGTCTCTATCTCTCACACTGTCTCTCTCACACTGTCTCTCTCACACTGTCTTTCTCACATTGTCTCTCTCACACTGTCTTTCTCACACTGTCTCTCTCCCTCTCTCTCTCCCTCTCCCCTGAGTGGCAGGGTTCCCAGAATGCATCACAGACAGAGCAGCGGGCCTGTGCTGTGCTGTGCTGTGAGAAACTGCTTGGCTCAGATTAGTGCCGTGGTCTACCTTAGGGCTCTAGCATGACTGACTGCATGCAGGCATTGTTATTGTATGTAGACGCAGTGCAGTCCTTCATGGCAAATAAGTGCAGCTGCTGATTTTATTTATTTACTTTCTCACTCATGGTCAGCCTACATTTTACGCGTGGTCCCCGAAATAAGGCGCCTAACCAAAGAAATATAGCGAGATGCTCTCCTCAGTCTTACTCGGGTCAAATGTTGAACCAGTGTGCTTTACTGGTGCGCTTCTTACATTAAAATGTGGGGTAAGATAAAATGCACCATATGGCCTAGTTTCAACTGTATGTTATTGTACTTTATATAATTTTTTTCCCCTCTTTTTTTTTTTTTGCCTTTTCAGCTTGCCATGCATGGTCCAGAGCAACGTATAGCTCAGCGGATATTATTAATAAGTGATTAGTCACTTTTAATTATTATTAATGGTGATTATTATTATTATTATTATTATTATTGGTTGGCTTTCAAGATGAGGACATCATGACCCTTTCCCCAAGAGCAGCATACACAGGCTGAGTTAATAGCAGAAAGCTGTTCAGAAACATTCATGGATCTATACCTTTTATAGCAATTTCTTAAAAGAAAATTGTGACAAATGTAATATTGTTTTGTTGAAATTACAATTATATTATTATCTGTGAGAAATATCTACTTTTGTGCCCCATACTTTCATATTTCAAGGTTTTAAAAAATATTTTTTTAGGTTTGACTGACAATAATCTGGCTTTAATGGCAGACATTAGTTTTAGTTATTTTGTTTAAAATGTTTGTCCCCAAATTGAATTGTCTTTGTACCTGAACCATTACATTAGTGGTGTCCTCTGAAGGATATAACCGACATGGTGTTTCTGGCAGAAATCCTCCAAAAAATGTGGATTATAGTTACTTTGGATTTTTACTTCAAAATAAATTAAAAGCTGATGTATAGACACCCCAGTGCGAGCGGGGTGAGCGGAATGCCATGATCTGGGAGGCGCTGTGTATGGAAATTCGGGAATGTATCTCTGGAGTGAGATAGATATGAGGTGTGCTCTTATCACATGCCAACCCCTGCTGAATGTAGCCTGCAGGTCAGATTTAGCCTCTGTTGTGGCATTGCAACATTGCATTTCTTCTTTTAAATATACATGCAGAGCGGCTCTCAGGGTTTTATATGTACTGAATCATCTGTGTCTGGAAGTGTCACAGATGTTTCAAAAGAATTTTAATTAAATAATATTTTTTAATGAAAAGATTTTTCATTTCTCTTCTGTGGAGTCGTTGAACCTAGCTCATAACTCAGTCCATAACTCATAATTTTTTTATACTGAGTACCTATTAGTATCTGTGTTTCCATAGAGACCAAGAGAAAGAGGCCAAGTCCAATCTATGACAGGTGAATCTATGGCCCTTTCTGATATTGGGAAGGCCCATTCAAAAACAAGGTTTTTGGCAAGAATATCAAAGTTCCTTGATTAGGAGACCATGAGGACAACATCTCTAGTTCAATGCCACTATGATTACACCTGCATAGCCTGGTACAGTGGTATAACAAAAAGAACACAATACAAGCTCTGAAAAGCTCCAAGGAAACTAATGAGGGTATAGTCCTTCCTTAAGTCAAAGAACACACATCAGCTCAAAACATTTAAAATAGGTCAACTGGCTTCCTGTTGATCTTACAATTCTGCAGTTATAAATTATTATGTTCATAAGATTTGACATGGTCTCAGTCCATATAATTTTTCTGGGTATTTTCATTTTGTTAGGGACTATCATGGATTGAATATGAGTGCTAGTTTGTACAAATTGAAACTGCCCAATTTAAGAAGTGAGTTGGGGAGAAGCGCATTTATTTTACTGAGCTAGAGAAGAATGGAATAAAATCCCAAATTAAATTAAATCTGTCCATACTTTAAATAGATTTATGAAACAGTTGAAAAATTTGTTCCTCAGTAAAATATCAGGGCATTTGCTATTTTAGGACAGCTTTTAATGTCGTATAGTATATGTGTTGAATAGTTGATTTTATAATGTGTAACGAGTAGCTTAGATGCCACACCCATTTTCTGCCTGCCTCCTAGCCAAGTCTTCAGGCACACAATGGAAATAAGTCATGTGACTGTATATCGATATCCCGATAGATTAAGTAACATATGCACATTGGTGTATTGTAATCTCAATCAGTCAATCAAGACATTAACTTCATGTGGCTATTGTGTATTTTGAAGATGAGTAAAGTCATTTGAGAATGGCAAAGAATTGTATTTTTTTGGGGGGCGGTGGGGTTGGAGGAATGGGGTTTTTGCAGTAAGGATAGGAAATTTAGAATTTAACATTTTGATTATATTTCCCTCTGCTGGATTCTGTGTAGTACACTGTATATTGGGAGTTACCCCAGAGGGCTTTTGATGATAAAAAGAAACCGTTTACTGCAGCTTTTCTTTGTTGATATCTATGTAAATAACCGTGTTCTGAAGCCTCAGTCACCATCCCTGATTCAAACAGTAGATGTGCAAAGCGTATATTTAATCGAAGTAAAACTGCACGCGCGGTCACATTTTTTTAATGGATCTCTTTTTAAAGTGCTGGTCCTCAGCTGGACTCAAAGCAGCCTTACTGTCCTCTGGGCTTGCGCAAATGAATCTTTGGGTGTCCTCTGACCAATCACTCCCCCCCCCCCCTGCTAAAAATAAATAAATAAATAAATATTTTCTGAGGGGAATACTGTCCCCCCCCCCCAAATGTAAACTACGCATAAAATTTTTGTTTAGAAATGCAATACTGCAGCGGGTCAATCGACGCGACGCTGTGAGAACTGTACAATAACTGCAGCTGGACAAAAGGGTGTCCGTTATAAATCAGGGGTGGAATATACTACTAATATACGGTTTCAATGAAGTATAAAGGTCTTTGAGGGATTTTTTTGTTTGTTGTGTAGACGGATAATGTTTTCAGCGGGGACTACGATTGTACAATATTGCCTCTGCCACTCTGGTTACATGGTTATGAATGGTGTTAAATTGCATTAATGTCTCCACACACGTTACAGAGACTTGCTGGGAATGAAGTGGAAGTTTTCAGTAAACTCAGTCAACAAGCATGCACCCATTTCACCAAAATTAGCCTGAAACACTCAGAGAGAAGGAAGCCCTTCCTATCGTAAGATGGTGTGTGGCATTGTGTTCTCAGAACTGTTCTCTGGGGACTACTGGGTGGGAAGAGTGTGGAAAAAGAGGACCTTACTATGCAACAGCAGATCAAGGAGCCTCTGGGTTAAGGCGCAACTGAACTTTGGGTTGTGGAGTTACCTGGCCATGATATGAGTCCAAATGGTGGCGAAATATGTTTGTTAGTTGCTCTGTGCGTCCCTGGGGTGATGATCCAGAATTGGGTATTGGACTGGTTATTGTTTGTATTGACAGAATCTGATTAGTTCGCGTTCGTATACATGCTAGAAGTGTAATTTTGAGACCATTTTAGCTGCCCTATAAAAGTGAATGGAGAGCGACAAATACCCTATTCTGGATTATCAACCCAGAGGAGCACAGAGCAACTAACAAACATATTTCGCCACCATTTGGACTCGTATCATGGCCAGGTAACTACACAACCCAAAGTTCTAAGTACAGCCTTTAAGTGCAGTCTTATTTGGGGGACGGGGGTGGAAGTGCCGTGGAAAATATGATGCGCATTTTCCAACAGGTTGTTCCCATATCTGAGTGTGTCGTAATCCTGCAGGCAGGAATGTTAAGTACTGATAAAGAAATGTCTGACGGGATTATATTCATCACCAAGAGGTGTTTCCTCTCATCAAAAGATTGCACCACGATATTCATTCACTGCTTTGCGTATCACTCGCTCCCGTCACCGACAGTAGAAAACCTCTTGGTTATTTTAGAGCACTACTATGCTTGGACCACAATTGTTTTCTTCCAAAAACCATTTGTTTTTATAGTTCTTCTCTCTACAAACTATTACTTTTCCTCATGCTCTTAAACTTGGCTTCCTAAAATTTCGGCATGATTTTGTGCTTCGGCTACCTAATCACGATATGATGACTGTGTCATAGTTCCGCAGAAAACCATGGTATGAAAAGAAGTGTGTGCAAATTCTCTTCATCACTTTTTGACCAGAGACCAAAAGGTTTTGACCCCACCGTGGAACTTGACTTTGACTGGAACTTTGACCCCACAGTTGCATCTGCCACCTTCATATATCATGACCAATTTGGCTTTGGGAATCGGGCGCATTAAAATTTTTATTGCAGTTTTTTGTTGTAAAGCAGAGGCTTTTGTATGGATGGAATTAAGTGTGGGGATAATCTCAACGCCGTAATGAGCTATAATGCTGAGGTTATGCTTTACAAGGTGGTATTATTGTTCATTACTCTGCCAAAATATGTTAAAGCCACACCTACATGTATTTATGGTGCACTGGTTAAATGTAATTGTCCAGTTGTGAAAGGTGTATAAATCCATACCTGTCTGAATGTGCTCGCTCCACTGCTGCTGTTATAATGAATAATAAGATAGCTCTTTTTTTCCTGTACTGTAAGATCTTGGATTAGCTTGCATTGCTACAGTATGAGTTTGTATTTTCTTCTGATATCGTGAAATTTTTTGAACCTCTGATAAAAGCCCTGTTTGACTTGGCTCTCCTCACGGTTTGAGCAGTACTGTCCTCACATACCTTTTTAATGTTCTCTGTCCTCACATACCTTTTTACTGTTCTCTGTCCTCACATACCTCTTTACTGTTCTCTGTCCTCACATACCTTTTTACTGTTCTCTGTCCTCACATACCTTTTTACTGTTCTCTGTCCTCACATACCTTTTTACTGTTCTCTGTCCTCACATACCTTTTTACTGTTCTCTGTCCTCACATACCTTTTTACTGTTCTCTGTCCTCACATACCTTTTTACTGTTCTCTGTCCTCGCATACCTTTTTACTGTTCTCTGTCCTCACATACCTTTTTACTGTTCTCTGTCCTCACATACCTTTTTACTGTTCTCTGTCCTCACATACCTTTTTACTGTTCTCTGTCCTCACATACCTTTTTACTGTTCTCTGTCCTCACATACCTTTTTACTGTTCTCTGTCCTCACATACCTTTTTACTGTTCTCTGTCCTCACATACCTTTTTACTGTTCTCTGTCCTCACATACCTTTCTAATGTTCTCTGTCCTCATACCTTTTTACTGTTCTCTGTCCTCACATACCTTTTTACTGTTCTCTGTCCTCACATACTTTTTTACTGTTCTCTGTCCTCACATACCTTTCTAATGTTCTCTGTCCTCACATACCTTTTTACTGTTCTCTGTCCTCACATACCTTTTTACTGTTCTCTGTCCTCACATACCTTTCTAATGTTCTCTGTCCTCATACCTTTTTAATGTTCTCTGTCCTCACATACCTTTTTACTGTTCTCTGTCCTCACATACCTTTCTAATGTTCTCTGTCCTCATACCTTTTTAATGTTCTCTGTCCTCACATACCTTTTTACTGTTCTCTGTCCTCACATACTTTTTTACTGTTCTCTGTCCTCACATACCTTTCTAATGTTCTCTGTCCTCATACCTTTTTAATGTTCTCTGTCCTCACATACCTTTCTAATGTTCTCTGTCCTCATACCTTTTTACTGTTCTCTGTCCTCACATACCTTTTTACTGTTCTCTGTCCTCACATACCTTTTTACTGTTCTCTGTCCTCACATACCTTTTTACTGTTCTCTGTCCTCACATACCTTTTTACTGTTCTCTGTCCTCACATACCTTTTTACTGTTCTCTGTCCTCACAGACTTGATGTAAGTAATATTCACTGGGAATTTGGGAGTGTTTAGAAGTCTTGGTTGAGTTGAATGCCAATGATCTGTGTATGAAGAGCATAACTGACTTGGTATCTTATCCACATCAAATAAGTGCACTTGTACTTGGATCTCAGAACTTTTCCCACCATGAAAAATATGTTCTTTTAAGTTCTACGTGAAGTGCAGTCGGGTGGATATTTCACTTGGGACACAAGGGACCACTTGTTGCGTTATTGAGTGCAGGGCGGTTGACTGCAAACCCTCCGCCCGTCTTTCCATCTTCTCAGCTCGCTGAACTGCGGTGTATAGGCGTGGCCTCAGATTTATAGAACGTTTCTTAGCCCCCGCCCCCTTTTCCGTTTCACTGGTCACGTAGAGACCCTTCTCATTTGCTCTAGAATTACACGTTTCGTTGCATCGGTTTTTCCCCCGCTACCTTGTGTTGAGTGCGTCTTTGGACTGTTGAATGTGGTTTGGCACTGTTGGGTCACTGAGCGGGTCAGACTGTGCATTTACCTGAACACAGCAAGGTGCCTCGTTTTTACCCCCCCCCTCCGTCTGCCAAATGCCCAGTCGTGTATGTCAAAGCTCATTGCTGAAACCGCTACAGCTTATCACTGTTTATGTAGCTGGCTGGAACAAGGAGATGTTCTTGCTCTGCAGAGCATGAATCATCTGAATAAGACACAATTTCCCAAGTTGAGTAAATACACAATTTCCCAAGTTGCTGTCTCAGGCAAAGGTCTCCTCGCCTGCAGGAAGGCGAGTGTATGATTAACACACTGTCCAGAAGAGAGGGAGACGGAGATTCTGTTAATCAGTCACCCGTTCCGAAAAAGCAGGTCGGAATGACATGTCTTGTTTGCCGTCTTCTGTCTTATCATTACATTTGCAATGCAAAATGTGTCTGACTGCGACGACTGCCTTTCTGCAGGGAGAAAAACACAACCGAAGAAGCATGCTTTCTGTTTGGTTTGTTTGAAAACAGAACTTGATACAAAGAACCAGGGTATGAAATACATTTTTCACCCACTGGCCAGAGTGGCTTGTGGATTCTAAAAATTACCAGCCATTTTCAACACTTTACCAGCCGCATTACCTTTTACAATATAACCTGGTTGGTTACCGGCCAAAGTGGCTGCTAGAGAAAAAAGTTTACCAGCCACAATCAAAATTTTAACCCAGATAATTTGGCTGGTGGTGGGTGTTAATTTCACACCCTGCAAACAACTGTTTAATGTTGATAGGAAATGAAATTCCTCCATCTCATTAAGAAATTATGCCATCCCTGTAAAGTCTGTGCTTATCAAAGCCACACAGCTGCCTGCTAAACATAGTAGTGGAAAATGCATTAGCTGCCTGTCAAGGGTTTACTTCGCATTACCAGTTCATGTCATTCTCAAATAATGAATGGGGGAGGGGGGTTCCAATCACACTGTGATTGACATGACGATTGGTGATGTCACAATGGTGCTCAAACATGCAGGCCGTGTCCGAATCAGCACTCTTCCACACTGTTGAGTAGCCTTGGTGAGTAGATAGGGTGAGAAAGTCGTAGAGTACGCAAATTTGTTTTAAATTGCAGTATACTTCAAACACCCGGATGACACACTTACTTCCGGGGTTTCGCTGAGTACATTCGGGAGCACACTTTTCAAGAAGTACACGAACATTTTGGTCACATTAATATGACGTCATATTAGTCATAGTCAGCTTCGCTGACTTTTTCCTTCAAATACAACAAAACAACACATGACATGTCAACGCAAGAGTGGGGTCGTGGGACGTTTTCTGACCTGCTTACGCCATTTCCACAGTGCGGTTGGAAAATAGTATGGCGGATATTTTTCACGGACTGCTAAACAGTGCACATTAAAAAGCACACTTCTGCCAGTGCACTGTACGCAGGAGACCGGGCGCAGTAGATAGGGCTTCTGATTCGGACACAGTGCACTGTATGCAGGAGACACTGCGCAGTAGATAGGGCTCTGATTTGTACATAGTGCACTGTACGCAGGAGACACTGCGCAGTAGATATGGCTCTGATTCTGACACAGTGCACTGTACACAGGAGACAGGGCGCAGTAGATAGGGCTCTGATTCGGACACAGTGCACTGTATGCAGGAGACAGGGTGCAGTAGATAGGGCTCTGATTCGGACACAGTGCACTGTACTCAGGAGACCGGGTGCAGTAGATAGGGCTCTGATTCGGACACAGTGCACTGTACGCAGGAGACAGGGTGCAGTAGATAGGGCTCTGATTCGGACACAGTGCACTGTATGCAGGAGACAGGGCGCAGTAGATAGGGCTCTGATTCGAACACAGTGCACTGTATGCAGGAGACAGGGTGCAGTAGATAGGGCTCTGATTCGGACACAGTGCACTGTACTCAGGAGACCGGGTGCAGTAGATAGGGCTCTGATTCAGACACAGTGCACTGTATGCAGGAGACAGGGCGCAGTAGATAGGGCTCTGACTCGGACACAGTGCACTGTACGCAGGAGACAGGGCGCAGTAGATAGGGCTCTGATTCAGACACAACCACAGTGTTCCCACTTCGCACCCTCTTGAGAGTTCTCCGGGAAACCATTCCAGCTCTCCTGTAAATGGACACACCTTGCAGGTGCCCTTGAGTCATGAATAAATCTGTGCTCTGCAAACAGTACAAAGGTTATGGGGGCAGGTTAAGGTTATACTCCTCTATGTGGGAGGTGCCGGAGAAGAAGTGCTTCGGGTGCAGGCGGTGTCATCGTTATCAGTGATTCATACCTGCATCAAACTCGATTACCTCTCTCGGTTTTAATTTTGTTTCAAAAAATGCATGTACAACAGGGATTTGGTTGTGAGTCTCAAACGTACTGGTGAAGTTCATGCCACACTTTGACAGCATAACTGACAGCATTTTATTCTCCGGGGGGAAGGCAAAGTCATGAAGAACACTGACAGGACAAATTTATGGCCCATTAAATCATTTAGTCTGCAGTAGCTTTAATGCTTCCATATGCAGTCTAATCTGAAACTAAATATGTTGTACTAGGGTGGTAATAAACCTGTGTGTGTCTGTGTGTGTGTGTGTGTGTGTGTGTGTGTGTGTGTGTGTGTGTGTGTGTCTCCTGTGTCACCTTTTCTGACATTTTCTGAACTGTAGGGTACATTTCAATTGTCCATTATCTTGTGACTGCCCACACCCATCTCTGTTTTGGAGTAGCATGCTGTGATTAAGAGCAGCACTGTACAGGGTCGCTATAGTATACAGTAGCTGAGGCATTGTGCTGTATTTTGCCACACCTGGGTCCCGAGGGGGTGCTCGTCTCAATGAGGGCATACATCCACACTGAATGGTCCATTTGGCTTTCAGAACCACATTGATTCGCTCACCCAGATGCAGTGTTTGGTTTTGTTAAAGGCATTTGCACATTGTCTTGCTGTTAGAGGCTCTTTGTGTTGCAGTATTGTAACGAGGGACGATGTGACCGAAGCAGCGTAGTCATGAAGCTGCGTCTGTATTTCCCTGCTGGAGCATGTGGCATTGTGTGTGTGTGTGGGCGGGGCCTGTTGCCGGGGGAATTGTCAACGGATTCCTGCCTGTCTTGGCTGGGGCTGTGTGGTCCAGGATCCGGCATGCTGTGGGACAAGATGTTCCTCTCCCCTCTCTCACAGGAATGCTATCCTGTCTGTGCCATCACAGTTACTATGTTTTGTTGTTTTGTTATAGATTTAGATTAAACTTGGAACATTTTAAATGTCTGAGCTGTTTTTTTTAATATTTTTGAAAGGGGTCTTGTGTTTGTAATATACACCACATATCTGATGGTTGTCTTTTATCATCAGTTTGTTCTGGACTGTATTCTGCTATTGCTTTTTTGGGATGGAATACGCTTTTCTGGTCGTAGCAACAGTGTCAGTGTTGCTACGCACAGACCTGGATACTGGATGATTTTTTATCAGAAAATACAGACTATAGTGTTAAGGACTGCACTGCATATCAAATCAGATCAGAATAAATATAAATATTAGATATAGTCACACTTGATTACTTTATGTAATTTGTGGTTTTATGCACAGCATTAAAATCGAATCGGGTTTAGGCCTGCATGTTCGATAAAGTTTGATTTAAGGGAGTCATGATGTTGGATGTAGCTTCTGTCACGGTCACTGAGATGCAAGAGAAAGCCTTGCTTTGAGTTGGGGAACAACATTGGGGATACATGCTCTCAGGAAATGTTAATTGTGCTGGGGATCCTGTTTTAAGAATGCGTGTTTTTGTCTCCCTTTTGGTCAGTTAGGTATAATTAATTTCAGATTTAGCCATTCGTTGTGTGTTTGAATCTTACACCTCTTACTCTCCTCTTACTCCAGTTTCCACCAACTGTCCAAAGACATGCAGGTCAGGTTAACTGGAGAATCTAGATTTCCGGTAAATTTCATACCCATAGGCACGAGTGTGTGAGTGAATGGTGTGTGTGCCCTGCGCTGGATTGGTAACCTCTGTCCAGGGGGTGTTCTTCCCTCTTTCCCAATGCATGCTGGGATCGGCTCCAGCCCCCTGCGACCCTGACCAGGAAGAAGTGGGTTAGATAATGGATCGTTACCTATACAGGCGTACTGAATAGGGGCTCTATGAGAAGTTGTTTAAGACCATTAAGACCATAGGGGCGGCAGTGGCTCAGGAGGTAGAGCGGGTTGTCCGCTGATCGCTGGGTTGGCGGTTCGATCCCCGGCTCCTCCTGTCCACATGTGGAAGTGTCCTTGGGCAAGACACTGAACCCCAAATTGCTCCCAATGAGCAGGCTAGCGCCTTGCATGGTGGCTGCCGCCATTGGTGTGTGAATGTGTGTCTGCAGGCCATTGTAAAGCGCTTTGGATAAAGGTGCTATATAAGTGCAGTCCATTTACCATTTACCATTAGAGATTTTTATATTGTTTTTGTACACTCTGCAAAGCTGATTAGCTGTGCAAGTACATACTAATTGGTCTACACTGCGTGTGAATTAAAGCCTGCATTTAGGATTTTCTTTTCCAAGTTAAAAAGTATGTGTTGACATATTTCTCATATTATTATTTGCATTACTCTGAATGATGTTTGAAGCATATAAAAGTACAGTAAGCTTATAGTGCTGAAGAGACAGTTTATCCAAAAAGGCAGCTTTAGGTCAGTGGGAGAATAACACTGAGCCTGTGATCAGATTATCAGACTTGGTTGATCTGAAGCATGTCGTTCCATATGACCCAAACTCCTTCTGTGCACAAAGCAGAAAGGATCCTTTTAATAAGTAAATAAGGCCCCCCTATTTAGGTTGCCATGGCTACCCTGCTTTGCCTGTTGCCACAGTGGAGATCCACTGCGATCTGCTTTTTTCAGGGCCTTGGCCAGGGAAGAGCAGTAGATGCCAGAGCAGAAATGGAAATGCATTTAACACCCAGATAGCAAGCAACTGGAAAAAATGCTTCATTGCAAAAACAACACAGGGAGAGTTAGACAGCGGGTGATGTTTGTCTTTTCACTGGCTTTGTTGCTGTCTTAGAATTTTAGTTAAGGTTGTGCCTGCTGTTCCTGGAATGAAAAGGAATTATTTTCAAGCCGCATCTCATCAAAGGTGAAATGCACTCGAAGTTGCACTTCCCCCACAGATACACTAGGTGTCTCCACTGTGCACTCTGTACCTCCCCCACGGCCCTGAGCAAGTAGGACACTTCTGATGCTGATGTAGCCACTCTTTCTGCTGGCCTTGTCATCTCCATCAGGAAATATGAATGGCCGGATCTGGACAGTTCCAGTCAAAGGGAGCACAGTTTGGGGGAAACACAATAAATTTAATTGTAAACAGACACTGTCAGTAGAAATCTAATAAGGCCCCTACTATTATTATTTCCTGTATGTTTGTTTTCCCCTAAATGGATGCTTATCATTACAGTGTCCTCACTACTGAGATAAGACTAAATGTTTACAATGCCCGTTTATGGACAACAGGCTTACGTATGGAGGAAGTCTCACTGGCTTGTGGGAGATTTTCTGTGATAAAGCATTTCTTTCTCATAACATAGACTGGCGTAATGTTCTTATTTATTTCAGCATGGGAAGAAATGCATTTAACTTGAAGAATTTTTGTATTGGTCATTTACCTTCTGATTTTACTAATTATTATTATTAATATTATGATGATTATTATTATTATTACTATTGTTATCTGTGCTCTTGATGAGGAAGCTGGTGAGATATGAAAAAGCATGCAGTGGGCCAATGCCAATGTAATTTACTTGGAATGCACCTTGGTCATGGAACATGCTACCAATACAACTAATGATGGATAGCCCTGTTACTTTGGGCCCTGTTACTTTGGGCCCTGTTAATTTGGGCCCTGTTACTTTGGGCCCTGTTACTTTGGGCCCTGTTAATTTGGGCCCTGTTAATTTGGGCCCTGTTAATTTGGGCCCTGTTACTTTGGGCCCTGTTACTTTGGGCCCTGTTACTTTGGCTGACTTCAAAGACTTGATTCATAACACTGTAACTGAGGAGTGTGCATGTGTTTAATTCTAAGTGCCATTATCTTCATGTAGTTATTTATTTATTTTCTCTCAATTACTGTATAGTTTGAATGTTATCTTGTATTGTTACTTATTGTATTGCTTGCTTCCGCTTGGCCAGGACACCCTTGTAAAAGAGATATTAATCTCAATGGGACTTTCCTGGTAAAATAAATGATTAATAAAATGAAATAAAAATGTAAAGCTCTTTAAAGCTGCTGATCGCCGTTAACCCGGTCGGTGCTGACCTTTAGACTGCTTACGGACGTGAATGATGACTGTGTGTGGCACTGTGGTGCAGGGAGGCTTGGTGCACTCGAGACGTGGCTCACAGTCTTAGGCTAGTAGTGGGGGGTGGATGTGTGGGCCTTAATGAGCTGCAAAGGATCATTGGAATCAACTCTTGGAAATTAATATTATTTTAATTTTAAACGTATTTGTTAATCATTTATACCATGGTGAATACTCGATTCTGATTGGCTGGAAGGTGTGTGTTAAAACCGTTTAACGCACAAGTAATTCAGGTCAAGTTTTTATCACCGTTTCAAAATAATATGCTACCACCTGGCCATCCAAGCAACCTATGTAACCATAGCAACATGTTGAAACAGTAGCAAGCCAAGTATACAATTTTGTAGCAAACTAATGATCGACAGGAGAAAAACACACAAACAATGGATGATTTTCTAATTTCTTTCGATTAATTTGCTGAATAGAATAATCATGATGAATGGGACACAGCAGAGGAAGAATAAATGGAGAAGATAAGAGATGTGAAACCAAATAAAAAAACAGCACAAGGAATTTACAACTGAATAACTTAAAAAGCTAGAACAGAAGGATGAGATTAATACCAATTAGCAATACCAAATACCAAATCAACACAATTAGCAGTTAAAACGCTAAAGACAAAATAACTCTGATTTGGAGACTCTGCGGATATTGTACTTGAGGCCTGATGAGGGTTACATTCCTCGGTCCAGCCCACTAAACCAGGGCGCGACTTTAATCTATGGCAAATGACCATGGTATAAGCGCAATTATCCACTCCGAGGTGTGCATTAAAAGGTTTGACCACTCTCCACTTTGCGTCGTGCGGGGGTGGTGAGGTGTGTTCCAGAGATGGTCTGTAAGCGGCTGTACGCTGCCCACCAGCTGTAGAGATGTGGGAGAGACGAGGAGAAACTACGGAACAGGAAGTGAAATAGACAGGCCAGATCCTAATGAACAAAGCAGCCTTTTCTGTTCGCAAAGGGCTGATGGGAATGGTCGGAGATGAGTTGTGTTCACGTCCTGTTCACTTTGGCTTCTTCGCAATGGTGCTCGCCTATTGAGTGCAGAAATTATAGAACACATCAGATGGTGTTATAACCACTAGCTACATCCTTGCAGCAGTGTACTCTCTCTTTGAAGTTTTGGCGGGGAAAAAAAAGTAAGGAGTTGCTTGGGATGGTTTGACAATTAATAGCATTGCTCTGTACGTTTATACTGGCATGTATATGTCTTTTATTTAACTGACACTAAATATGTCATAATTTGTCAGCCATTTTCCAAGGGAAACGGAACCGAAAAGCCTTTTTTTAAATCGTGTATTCTAACTGCTCATTATAGAGACTGATGGTGTGCGAGTGTTTGTGCCTGAATAACTAATTTTCCAACAGATTAAATTCTGAGCGCCACTGTTTCCCAGGAGTCTTATAGTGAAAAAGAAAGAATCCTCGTGAAATGTGACGGACTGTAAAGTTAAAGAATAAAGGAATAAATGTTATGTTTCAAGCAGTGATCTGATTTTTATGAGCTACTTAGTGCACCAGCTCTCGTCCTTTCATTAAGGTGGAGCAGCTGAACTTGAGAGGAACGTAGGTGTAATCCTCAGCCATTTTTTTTTTGACCTTTTAAATGCAAACTAGAGAGTCCCACAGGTAAACTCCTGAACGGGGCCTTAAGGGAAGCTTTTTGTTTCACGCTTCCAAATATGCTATTCATCCCGTGAAATTAAGTTTGCTATTTTGGGAGATAACAGGGTGGAACATCTGAATAGGGTAGCATTAAGGACACTATTATTTATGTATGTGACCAGTCACCATATAGATGTATGAAATGTACCTAATAGAGATAAATGGGGTTCTATAAAACATTTATTATTTACGGGTTTATGAGCAAACATTCTACAATGTGAAATATTTAGTGTTGGTTTTGAATACTCTCAATGTACCTGGATGTGTTTCTGTAGGGACCTGCCCACCTCTGACCTGGATGTGTTTCTGTAGGGACATGTTGATCTCTGACCTGGATGTGTTTCTGTAGGGACATGCTGATCTCTGACCTGGATGTGTTTCTGTAGGGACATGTTGATCTCTGACCTGGATGTGTTTCTGTAGGGACCTGCCCACCTCTGACCTGGATGTGTTTCTGTAGGGACATGTTGATCTCTGACCTGGATGTGTTTCTGTAGGGACATGCTGATCTCTGACCTGGATGTGTTTCTGTTGGGACATGCTGATCTCTGACCTGGATGTGTTTCTGTAGGGACATGCTGATCTCTGAACTGGATGTGTTTCTGTAGGGACATGTTGATCTCTGACCTGGATGTGTTTCTGTAGGGACATGCTGATCTCTGACCTGGATGTGTTTCTGTAGGGACATGCTGATCTCTGACCTGGATGTGTTTCTGTAGGGACATGCTGATCTGTGACCTGGATGTGTTTCTGTAGGGACATGCTGATCTCTGACCTGGATGTGTTTCTGTAGGGACATGCTGATCTCTGACCTGGATGTGTTTCTGTAGGGACATGCTGATCTCTGACCTGGATGTGTTTCTGTAGGGACATGTTGATCTCTGACCTGGATGTGTTTCTGTAGGGACATGTTGACCTCTGACCTGGATGTGTTTCTGTAGGGACATGCTGATCTCTGACCTGGATGTGTTTCTGTAGGGACATGCTGATCTCTGACCTGGATGTGTTTCTGTAGGGACATGTTGATCTCTGACCTGGATGTGTTTCTGTAGGGACATGCTGATCTCTGACCTGGATGTGTTTCTGTAGGGACATGCTGATCTCTGAGCTGGATGTGTTTCTGTAGGGACATGCTGATCTCTGACCTGGATGTGTTTCTGTAGGGACATGCTGATCTCTGACCTGGATGTGTTTCTGTAGGGACATGCTGATCTCTGAGCTGGATGTGTTTCTGTAGGGACATGCTGATCTCTGAGCTGGATGTGTTTCTGTAGGGACATGCTGATCTCTGACCTGGATGTGTTTCTGTAGGGACATGCTGATCTCTGAGCTGGATGTGTTTCTGTAGGGACATGCTGATCTGTGACCTGGATGTGTTTCTGTAGGGACATGCTGATCTCTGACCTGGATGTGTTTCTGTAGGGACATGCTGATCTCTGACCTGGATGTGTTTCTGTAGGGACATGCTGATCTCTGACCTGGATGTGTTTCTGTAGGGACATGCTGATCTCTGAGCTGGATGTGTTTCTGTAGGGACATGCTGACCTCTGACCTGGATGTGTTTCTGTAGGGACATGCTGATCTCTGACCTGGATGTGTTTCTGTAGGGACATGCTGATCTGTGACCTGGATGTGTTTCTGTAGGGACATGCTGATCTCTGACCTGGATTCCTCTATGACCTACCTGGACCTGTGTGATGAGGTCAGACTGATGTGCAGCCTGTCCCAGGAGCTGCCTCTTACTCTCAAGTGGATCGATGATGAAGGTGTGTGCTCTTTTCCTGGTCACCTCTGCGTTTATGGGGGGTGCTGCCAATTATGTCAGGGTCTTAAAACCAGATTAGGCTGTGGACTATTACGTGTTCAAATCCTTCTCTGCGGGTTGGGGTGAGGTCTAATCTCTCATTAACACGTAAGCGTGAAGCCATGCTACAACATGGTTTTAGGGCATTACAAAGAACAAACAAATCAAAAATAGATTTAAAAAGGCCACAAAGGAAACACCTTCTCTCTCAACAACAAAACAATCTTGTTTCCCTCTGTCAAAGCGGCCGAGGAACAGCTCCTCATAAAACAGTACAGCTGTTGATTTTGTGACGTATCAAAGCCGATTTTAAGCTTTGTATTCAGGTTTCCACTGTCAGGGTCCACTCCCATCTCCCGCAATCTCAGCACGCGTGTCGGACATATTGCTCACATCATCAGCATCATCTCGAGTGTGTTGAACCCTTTCTTCTGTTTAGCTTCTTATCTCTCCTGTTTCAGCCTAAGTCACATTCCAGAGTAAGTCTAGACTCTTTTCAGAAATAACTATAAGATTACGCTGGATATGTGGGTAGAAAATGCAGATCTTTTTCACTTAGTAGGAGTATAAGTGTTGTAGTGTCCCAAGGAGGTTGAAAAGGCCCATTCAGTCCAGCCGTGAAATTTTATAAGGGGATGACCCAGATTCAGAGGAGAGTCATGTCTGTGACTCTAAGGCTTGATACATCAAGACCATCTACCTATGTCGTTGATTACGAAACGCTATTGCATCCGCACCAGATCTTCAGGGTCCTGAGTCCTTAGATTTAAAAGCTTAACATTTTTAATCCAAGCCCCAAAAGTTAAATCAGAGCCCCCAAATTTGTTTTGCATGAGCGGGCCCCGCGTCGCTGTGATGAGTTTTGATTAAAAACCCTGCTAAGCTTTTCTGGCAAACATTTTTTATGATGGCTCCTCTGACAGCTTCCGTTAATTTTTCAATCTGCGGCTTTGACATTTTTTGTGCCGTTTCATTTGTACACCTGTTTATTATTACTAGAATTTACTGGAGTATGAGGAAAAGCTCTTGCTAATCTTGTCTATTTATTCATTATTGTATTTATTTGTTTGTGCGTTGTCATCCTAGGCGATCCGTGCACCATCTCTTCGCAGATGGAGCTGGAGGAAGCGTTTCGTCTCTACAGCCGCAACAGGAACTCGGGACTCCTCCTTCACGGTATCTACTCTCGTTCTTTCACTGTCGCTCTTGGTGGGAAAGCCGTGTCTTTGTAAAATCAGGATGTGCGTGAACCTGAACACATTGGAGCAGTCCTGTTTTGATCGAAATGACCTCTAAACTATGCAGAGGTGGATGAGCATGAACCTCCCTAGACAGACAGTCTGCCCTGTTCCACTGTATCCCACCCAAGATCAACATTTACACTCAAATAAAAATACAAGAGGAAAAATTATTTTCTATTCCTCGAGAAATGAGGAAAGCAGAATGCACTTTGTACTTGGCAACACTCAACCAAGGCAGGTTTGGCTTCTCTTTGATAAATTAATAAATTTATTTAATATACACAGTTGTGGAAGTGACTAAATATTTTAATCTGCAGCGGTGATGGAATAAACAGGTCCCATTGCACATCTATCTATCATGAGTCATCAAAACAGACATTAGGATGCAGAACGACGGCAGCATAACGATTTGGGACCCTGTGAAAGCACAGCCATTGCACCAGCGAATTGACATTCTCCAGAGCTGGTCCCATCAAGGAAAGGGAGGGGGGAGGGTGAGCCGAGGGAAATCAATACCACAACAGGAGATCATCGGATCCATTTAAAACGCCATGTGTGTACAGTGCGTCTCTGAATGCACGTAGTAAAAATCCGTTCCGATGCTGCTATGCACATGGCCAGTCCTGCTGCGGATCTTTTTAATGGATGTGCTGCTAAGTTGTGTTAATGCACGATATTCCCGCTCTTCTCCCGCAGTTTTTCCCGGCATTCCGGAGAGGCCTGGCATGCCGTGCCCAGGAGAAGACAGTGAGTATTTGGTGTTGGATGACACGCTATCGCTCACCGGAACCCATTCATGAACCCCGCAGGTCACCGACCACCAGGGGATTCTGTTACAGAGCCGTGCTCAGTCATCATGCTTTTCTGCAGAAATAGAAAGGATAAACGGAATCCATGGTGACAAATCGGGATGTGTAGCCCAGTTTGTGCGTGCATTTTCATTACATTTAAAAGAGGAGTGGTTATTCTGTGTTGCGCTTCTGAGTTTAATACAGCTTAATCGTGTTTGGAACCGGGCCAAAGAATTGAGGTAACAACCCATAAGATATTTTAAAAATGTTTGATTATGGCAGGGAGCCTTATTAATATTGGGTCTACAGTGCATTAAAGAGATATTGACTGTGTGTTTATAGGAACTAAATTGCTTTTGGTGTCTTTTGTGAAATTAATGACTTCCGCAGGAGAGTGTAAAACTGTCCTAAAGCAGGACATTCTGCATTATATTCTGAGCCATACTGTGCCATACATACTGTGCCATGGACAATGCATGTCCAAATATACTGAGGGTATCTGACACATTTGTAGTATGTACTGTGTCCATTTCTGCTTGGAGTACTGAGGGTATCTGACACATTTGTAGTATGTACTGTGTCCATTTCTGCTTGGAGTACTGAGGGTATCTGACACATGTAGTATGTACTATGTCCATTTCTGCTTGGAGTACTGAGGGTATCTGACACATTTAGTATGTACTGTGTCCATTTCTGCTTGGAGTACTGAGGGTATCTGACACATTTGTAGTATGTACTGTGTCCATTTCTGCTTGGAGTACTGAGGGTATCTGACACATGTAGTATGTACTGTGTCCATTTCTGCTTGGAGTACTGAGGGTATCTGACACATTTGTCGTATGTACTGTGTCCATTTCTGCTTGGAGTACTGAGGGTATCTGACACATTTGTAGTATGTACTGTGTCCATTTCTGCTTGGAGTACTGAGGGTATCTGACACATGTAGTATGTACTGTGTCCATTTCTGCTTGGAGTACTGAGGGTATCTGACACATTTGTCGTATGTACTGTGTCCATTTCTGCTTGGAGTACTGAGGGTATCTGACACATTTGTAGTCTATTTCTGACACATGTAGTATGTACTATGTCCATTTCTGCTTGGAGTACTGAGGGTATCTGACACATGTAGTATGTATTGTGTCCATTTCTGCTTGGAGGACTGAGGGTATCTGACACATATAGTATGTACTGTGTCTATTTCTGCTTGGAGTACTGAGGGTATCTGACATATACAGTGCGCTCCACTATTATTGGCACCCCTGGTAAAGATGAGTAAAAAGGGTTATAAAAAATTCACCGTTTTGTGAATTAGCTTAATGTCACACTGAAAATTAGAAAAATCCAACTAGAAAAATCCAACCTTTATTTGAAGTAAATTTTTATATATTATATTATATATTAAGTTTTTTTTTTTAATATTTGTGCATTGCATGCCAGACTTCCTGATGTCTGTGACCCAACATCATCAAAAAACTCTTGATATCTTATTTTCTGGTACTACTTACAAGCGATACTACAAGCGATATCTCTCTCTTTTGAATGGATCTCTATGGGAATTGGGGGGTAAGACTAGATTCAGCTGTAAATTATGCTGGGACAGTATGGAACACATGGTTGGTATAATGGCTGTAAGTCATCAAGGGTCTGAGGTATCAAACGAGCCTCAAACCATCACTCTGCTGCCAGATATGCAGTAGATATGGATGGATCACTTTAAGGGTTGTTTCTCCTGACACATTTTCCTATTGACCTCTATGGAAAAATAAGTCAGGAGAAGAAACCCTTCAAGTTATCCATCCATATCTACTGTGATGGTTTAAGGCTTATTTGATACGTCAGACCCTTGATAACTTGGAGCCATTTAGCCAACCATGTGTTCCATACTGTTCCAGTGTAATTTACAGCTAAATCTTGTCTCACCCCCCAATTCCCATAGAGATCCATTCAAATGCAGAGACGTTATAGTATCGCTTGTAAGAGTACCAGAAAATAAGATATCAAGAGTTTTTTTGATGTTGTTGGGTCACAGACAACATCAATAAACGATAATATTTTTTTTTTTCCATAATAAATTTACTTCAATTAAAGATTGGAGTTTTCTAATTTTTTCAGTGTGAGCTTAAGCTAATTCACCAAACTGAATTTTTAAAAACCCTTTTACTCATCTTTACCAGGGGTGCCAATAATAGTGGAGGGCACTGTATTTACTGTGTCCATTTCTGCTTGGAGTACTGAGGGTATCTGACACACATGTACTGTGTCCATTTCTGCTTGGAGTATTGAGGGGTTTTTCAGTGTACTGGATGATCCGCAGTCTCTCTTGATCACCCTCCCATGTAGACAGATGGCCAGATGACAGGAGTCCTGGTGTTAAATCAACTAAAAAGAGTCAACTGTGGAGATGGCTTGTTAGTTCATTATCCAGTAGGGGCTACACATGTGCAAAATTCTAATGTTAACCCAACAACCCCCATATCTTTGCCTCCCTGTTGTTTTGTCAAAAAGTCCTAATAAAAACACAGTCACAAAAATAAAATAAATAATCAGAGCAACCTAGTGCTTGATAGGTGAGGTCAGAGTAAGTAATAGAAAAAAATAATGAAATGGTGGAGAGGAGGGAGGAGGGAGGAGGGAGGAGGGAGGAGGGAGGAGGGAGGAGGGAGGAGGGGAGTGATGCAGTGATCTCTGACGAGGCTCTTCTTCAGCAGGTGGCATGTTCTTTGTTGCCACAGATAACACGCACACGCACACACACAGGTGAATATACTCAGCACTTCTGTAGTATGTGAAAAACAATATTTGCACGTTATAAACTAGTATACGTATGTCTCCCATGGGTGATTTACCAAAATGATTATAAAATATATTTTTTGTGCTTGAAATAAAATAATACGTAAGTCGTGTGTTTACACTATCTCGTATGACGTTCCGAAGTGGCCAAAGGTTTATAACAACACTATGAACTGGAATACACAGATGGGTCAAGTCCTCAGACCCTTAATTCAGTGCATGAGGAAACAACCTCTGGCTGCAGTCACTGCGATACGTCTGTGTTCTTACCAGCTTTGCATAATGCCAAGGCTGTTGTGTCTCTACAGTACAGAAATGTTAGGCCCTTATTGAAGCTGGTATCAGGCAGTAAGTTCAGACTCTGGGCACTTTTGGCCCAACGCCTTCTCCCAGTGACTCAAAAGGCCTGACAAACACAGCCCAGCTACTTCTCCTCTTGGATGAAATTGAAAGTGTTGTTTTATTACCCCTCTTTCTCTCTCTCTCTCTCTCTCTCTCTCTCTCTTGCTCTCCCTGTCTCACTCTCACTCTTGGGCAGCAGCATTTGGAAATGAGTGTCATTCAACAGACTTCATTTGTGGCTTGTCAGGCCTAATCTAATTACAGACACGCTTTATATATGCTTTTTAATTATACACTTTGGTTGTGGGCTGTTAGCTTGTCGGTCTGCGTGTCCCTTTTTATGATAACCCAGGTTCTACAGTCAGTTGATGATTTGAGTTTGTAAATGCGCTGTTGTCAGAGGTTGAATTACTCCTGATGGATATCATGCAGTTTCTGTGTAAAGGAGAAGTCTAAATGAGAGTTTAGTGATAGACAGAAACCAGGCGTTTTCTAACTCGATCCTGGGCGCACACCGTGTATGCTGGTTTTCATTCCGACCGTAATTGCAACCTCTGAATTGTAAAAAGCTGTTAATTGTTCCTATTTAGACACTTAATGTCTTTTGAAGTATAATTTACCCTCACATTACGTCAGAAATGGCAGTGCACACTATGAAGAGTAAAGGCTCCACGTTTACATCCCGGGGACTTTTAATCAGTCAGGTCATCCTAATGCTTTCATTTTCTGTTTTATGCCACAGGGCAAATTACTTCTTTAGAAAGAGATTCAACTTTCAATGGCGATGAGAAAGTGAATCAAACCTGTATATTGATATTGGCTGTAACACAAATTGGCACACGCTGCGTGTCCCCAGGCCTGAGTTTCACAGCCACCAGAGTTTCTACATACGTTATGCGCTTATGTGCGAGGAAATCGCCTTGCCTTTTTGAATTCCGTCAATACTCGCCTACGTTAGTCTCTTTACGAACGAAAACAGTAGTTGCTATGGACGGCCTTTTAATTGAGAATATACATATTAGTTATTTCACACGCTGGCAACTGCCTCCAATTCAAATCATTCCGTCATGTTGCCTTCCCTGTATTCTGCTGTTCTACAAATGGCTTCTTACAGAAATGCTTTGAAATGCTTGCTTTTCTTTCTCTGTGTTTTAAAGATCCAGCTCTTTATTATCTTGTTTAAGGCTCATTACCTTTCACAGTGATGAGAGTGGCATCACAGGCAGAGGCAAGCCATCGCAGCTTCAAAAAAAAAAAACCCCACGAGGATTTGAGAACACGCCTTTCTTCCCATTTTGGATTCTCATAAATAAGGAGTCGAGGCTCTCAGCCGACGCTTTCCTTTCATGTTCGCCACAAAGAATGTGAATTCCTGTAGCCTACTGTACAGGTAACAGAACACTAATGCTTCACATCTTTCAGACACAAACTTGATGTTTTTTTTATTATAATTGCTTATCTTTTATTTCTTTAAAAAAAAAAAGTAATGCTTTCTATCCTTCACACACAAACCTGCATGTATTTTTTTATTATAATTGCTTATTATTATTTCCTTTTTAAAAAATCTATCCATTATCTAAAACCACTTATTGGTCAAGGGGGGGGCTGGAGCCTATCCCAGCATGCATTGGGCGAGAGGCAGGGGTACACACTGGGCAGGTCGCCAATCCATCACAAGGCACACACACCATTCACTCACACCTATGGGCAATTCATCTAACCAGCATGTATTTGGACTGTGGGGGGAAACCGGAGTACCCAGAGAACACAAACTCCACACAGAAAGGCCCTCGGCCGGGATTCAAACTCGGTACCTTCTTGCTGTGTGGCGACAGTGCTAGCCACTGCACCACTGCGCCGCCCCTTCTAAAATATTTAAAATTTTATTTTCTCTCTCTGTCTCTGTCTCTCTCTCTTTCTCTCTCTTTCTCTCACACTCACACTCTCAGTTACACTCACACTCTCTCACACTCACACTCTCTCACACTCTCTCTCACACTCACACTCTCTCTCACACTCACACTCTCTCACACTCTCACTCTCTCTCACACTCTCTCTCACACTCACACTCACACTCTCTCACACTCACACTCTCTCACACTCACACTCTCTCACACTCACACTCTCTCACACTCACACTCTCTCACACTCACACACTCTCTCACACTCACTCTCACTCTCTCTCACACTCTCTCTCACACTCACACTCTCTCACACTCACACTCTCTCACACTCACACTCTCTCACACTCACACTCTCTCACACTCACACTCTCTCACACTCACACTCTCACTCACACTCTCTCTCACACTCACACTCACACTCTCTCACACTCACACTCTCTCACTCTCACACTCACACTCTCTCTCACACTCACACTCTCTCTCACACTCACACTCTCTCTCACACTCACACTCTCTCTCACACTCACACTCTCACACTCACACTCTCTCACACTCACACTCTCTCACACTCACACTCTCTCTCACTCTCACACTCTCTCTCACACTCTCACTCACTCTCACACTCTCTCTCACACTCTCACGCACACTCTCTCTCACACTCTCACGCACACTCTCTCTCACACTCACACTCACACTCTCTCTCTCACACTGTGGGGGGAAACCGGAGTACCCAGAGAACACAAACTCCACACAGAAAGGCCCTCGGCCGGGATTCAAACTCGGTACCTTCTTGCTGTGTGGCAACAGTGCTAGCCACTGCACCACTGCGCCGCCCCTTCTAAAATATTTCAAATTTTATTTTCTCTCTCTGTCTCTGTCTCTGTCTCTCTCTCTTTCTCTCACACTCACACTCTCTCTCACACTCTCAGTTACACTCACACTCTCTCACACTCACACTCTCTCACACTCTCACACTCTCACTCACACTCTCTCTCACACTCTGTTACACACACTCTCTCACACTCTCTCTCACACTCTCTCTCACACTCACACACTCTCTCTCACACTCACACTCTCACTCACACTCTCTCTCACACACTCACACTCTCGCTCTCACACTCTCGCTCTCACACTCACACTCTCTCTCTCACACTCACACACTCTCACACGCACACACTCTCACACGCACTCTCACTCGCACTCTCTCTCACACTCACACTCACACTCTCTCACACTCACACTCTCTCTCACACTCACACTCTCACTCACACTCACACTCTATCACACTCACACTCTCTCTCACACTCACACTCTCACTCACACTCTCTCTCACACACTCACACTCTCGCTCTCACACTCACACTCTCTCTCTCACACTCACACACTCTCACACTCACACACTCTCTCACACTCTCTCTCACACTCTCTCACACTCTCACACTCTCTCTCACACTCTCACACTCTCTCTCACACTCTCACACTCTCACACTCTATCACACTCACACTCTCTCTCACACTCACACTCTCTCTCACACACTGACACTCTCGCTCTCACACTCTCGCTCTCACACTCACACTCTCTCTCTCACACTCACACACTCTCACACTCACACACTCTCACACCCACTCTCACACGCACTCTCTCTCTCTCACACTCTCTCTCACACTCTCTCACACTCACACTCTCACACTCACTCTCTCTCACACTCTCACTCTCACTCACACTCACACTCTCTCACACTCACACACTCTCACACTCTCTCTCACACTCTCTCTCACACTCTCTCACACTCTCTCTCACACTCTCTCTCATACTCTCACACTCTCTCTCATACTCTCATACTCTCTCTCACACTCTCTCTCACACTCTCTCTCACACTCTCTCTCACACTCTCTCTCATACTCTCTCTCATACTCTCTCTCATACTCTCTCTCACACTCTCTCTCACACTCACACTCTCACACTCTCTCACACACTCAATCTCACACTGTCTCTCACACTCTCTCACACTCTCTCTCACACTCACACACTCTCACACTCTCACACTCACACTCTCACACTCTCTCTCACACTCTCTCTCACACTCTCTCTCATACTCTCTCTCACACTCTCTCTCATACTCTCTCTCACACTCTCTCTCACACTCTCTCTCACACTCTCTCTCATACTCTCTCTCATACTCTCTCTCATACTCTCTCTCACACTCTCTCACACTCACACTCTCTCACACACTCAATCTCACACTGTCTCTCACACTCTCTCTCACACTCTCACACTCACTCACACTCACACTCACTCACACTCACACACACTCACACTCACACTCACACTCACTCTCTCACACTCTCACTCACACTCTCTCTCACACTCACACACTCTCACACTCACACTCTCTCTCACACTCTCTCTCACACTCTCTCACACACTCTCTCTCACACTCACACTCTCACTCACACTCTCTCTCACACACTCACACTCTCGCTCTCACACTCTCGCTCTCACACTCACACTCTCTCTCTCACACTCACACACTCTCACACGCACACACTCTCACACGCACTCTCACTCGCACTCTCTCTCACACTCACACTCACACTCTCTCACACTCACACTCTCTCTCACACTCACACTCTCACTCACACTCACACTCTATCACACTCACACTCTCTCTCACACTCACACTCTCACTCACACTCTCTCTCACACACTCACACTCTCGCTCTCACACTCACACTCTCTCTCTCACACTCACACACTCTCACACGCACACACTCTCTCACACTCTCTCTCACACTCTCACACTCTCTCTCACACTCTCACACTCTCTCTCACACTCTCACACTCTCACACTCTATCACACTCACACTCTCTCTCACACTCACACTCTCTCTCACACACTGACACTCTCGCTCTCACACTCTCGCTCTCACACTCACACTCTCTCTCTCACACTCACACACTCTCACACTCACACACTCTCACACGCACACACTCTCACACGCACTCTCACTCGCACTCTCTCTCTCTCACACTCTCACTCACACTCACACTCTCTCACACTCACACTCTCTCTCACACTCACACTCTCTCTCACACTCTCACACTCACTCTCTCTCACACTCTCTCACACTCACACACTCTCACACTCTCTCTCACACTCTCTCTCACACTCTCTCACACTCTCTCTCACACTCTCTCTCATACTCTCACACTCTCTCTCATACTCTCATACTCTCTCTCACACTCTCTCTCACACTCTCTCTCACACTCTCTCTCACACTCTCTCTCATACTCTCTCTCATACTCTCTCTCATACTCTCTCTCACACTCTCTCTCACACTCACACTCTCACACTCTCTCACACACTCAATCTCACACTGTCTCTCACACTCTCTCACACTCTCTCTCACACTCACACACTCACACACTCTCACACTCACACACTCTCACACTCTCACACTCACACACTCTCACACTCTCTCTCACACTCTCTCTCACACTCTCTCTCATACTCTCTCTCACACTCTCTCTCATACTCTCTCTCACACTCTCTCTCACACTCTCTCTCACACTCTCTCTCATACTCTCTCTCATACTCTCTCTCATACTCTCTCTCACACTCTCTCACACTCACACTCTCTCACACACTCAATCTCACACTGTCTCTCACACTCTCTCTCACACTCTCACACTCACTCACACTCACACTCACTCACACTCACACACACTCACACTCACACTCACACTCACTCTCTCACACTCTCACTCACACTCTCTCTCACACTCTCACTCACTCTCACACTCACACTCTCTCTCACACTCTCTCTCACACTCTCTCTCACACTCTCTCTCACACTCACACTCTCTCTCTCACTCACACTCACACTCACCTCCGAGCTCCTGGTGATGCAGACTCAGTGCTCCATTTTCTTCCTGCCCCAGCTGCTCCTGTGCGGAGTGATAAGTCGGCCGTGTCTCCCCTGAGGACCGTTACACGCTCTCTGAGAGCACAACTCCCACATCCTACTTTCACAGCATCCTGGCATCCTGGCCGCTTGGAATGAGTTGACCGCTCGTTGAGTATCTCGGTACAAACATATGCTACTCTGTACACTTTGTACTACATTTCAGCCAGCCAGTATTTCACCTTTTGTGTTCAACAAAATCCAGGTAAATTGAAGGAGTTCATAGGGAACAAACACCTTACTTTGTTGCCGAGGGTAGACTGAAAAATGGCCGCGCACTGCGGACGCTCCAGAGCCGGCACTGTCTGGCTCGCACAATGTTATCTTCTTAGATCTCAGTGTACATTATAAATGGAGCATAAAGATGCAGACCAAAGCTTCATGTTGGCTTGGTTTTAGAGTCATATTATTGGCTCTCTGGCCATTTCATGCGCTCCGTTAAAAAGTGCCTTTTCATCCAGCGGCCCAACAGAATTACTGCTCGATAAATGGATGACAAGCACCACAAAGGAACCAAGGAGAGCAATGGGAGAATCTTTCCATTTATCTTCCACAATATCTTACTGCAAATTAGAATGAGCAAATGCAATTCAGAAATCTATTTCCTGGGTGGTATTCCACAAAGCAGGGGCCACATGTATAAAACTCTGAGTAGAAGAATGTGTAAAAGAATTCTCAGGGAGAAAGTTGAAAATATGCTTACGCAAAGTTTAGCGTTTTCTCCCTCTGCTTTTTGATCAGGGTGTGGCCATATTACTGCATATGCATGGTGTCCCACGTGTGCAGAGGTACGCAGATTCTCTTATTTTATACACCTGAATTTCTGTGTGGAAACTCGCTTACAGAGCTTTCTGAGGGCATTTTTCTGCTCAGCACTGTTTATTCATGTGTCCCCAGGACTACTAAGTTAGCTGGATAAGTGCACTGAGTAAAACCCCATTACAGCTCTTTTTACTTCAGTCCATGTACCAGATCTGGGAGGGTTCTGGGTTTTACTCAGTGCAGTTATCCAGCAGTAATCCTGCTTTGTGGAACACCCCCCCCCTGGTCAGTGCAGTTTAATCGCCAACACGCTGAATTTCCTATGGTTTTGTGAAGATTTTGTATCACCTCGGGGTAATTGAACAGGTAATTAATTTATTGAGTTCAGCAGGTAATAAAGGACTGTTCTCATTGTGTGTCAAAAGGCTATTGATGAAATGGCTGCGCAGAGAGGGAACCAGTGTTGTTTTTTAATAAATGCAAAATAATTTAAAAAAAAAAATGTTTGTTTGTGTAGAGCTGATGATTTATCCCCACACCCCCTGGATATAGATGATTTATCCTTGTATTATTAGGTTAATCCCGCTTTGTAGGAACATCCCCAGATGAACCTTCAGCATCAGTCATTCAGTAAAACATAACTTGCTTGTTTTGAAAAGGCTTTAAAAATTAATAACATTTTTTATTATTATTTATTATTATTATTTTTTTATACATACTATGACTGGGCCTATTTCAAAAAGGAAACGGGGTTCTTGCAAAAGCTTTTAAAATGTTCAGTCGAATCAGGATAGAGGTGTGAACTGTGTATACATTTCATTTAAATAAAATAAATATATAATTCTCTGGGGAACAGACATCTGCAGACTCTTTTTTTACGAAAGCTTCGGGCTTTTGTCTAAACTAGCACAGTGGCCTACGGAAGGGCTCCTCACTGGAGTCCCTGTTGGGCTGATGTTTCCTGTGAAATACAGATCAGTGGGACATTATAGTGCACCATCATAGTGCTGCTTGGAGCCTTCCCTGTGTAGTAGCGGAGGTGACTGCCTTTGGCAAGGGCCAGGTTGACAATTAAGATGTGTTGGATGAGTTTTGCATGGAAGCGAAGGACTATTAATGTGTCCTTGGCCTCCGTTTGTGTACAAAGCAGGGCAGACTGTGGTATTTACCTCAACTGCACTGATCAGGCTTGTACAAGAAGTCTTCAAATCTCTCTATCTCTCTCTCTCTCCCATCTTTCATTTATATTTATTTCATTCTCTCTCTCTCATGCTTTCATTCTCTGTCTCTCTCTTTCATTCTCTGTCTCTCTTTCTCTCCTAATAATTTTCTCCCTGTAATTTCCTCTCGGTGCAGTAACCCGTCTCTCTGAGCAGTGTGAGTAAAAAACAAAACAAACACAAGCTTATTTTTAGTGGCACCCCTCTTCCCCCCCGTCTCCCCAGGTGCTGTGTGATGTTGTGTGATGTTGTGTACAGTGGAGGCTAAAGCGCGTCTCTAAATTGCGCTCTAATCCTTTAATAGGCCGGGCTGCAGGGCTGTGCTTTGGAAGCGCCCCTGGCAGCGGCACCCTCCTGAGGTGTCATGAAACGGCTCAGCGCTGTCTCTGATGGCGGCCGGACCTGCCCGCAAATGGTAATCAAGGTTTGGCGAGGCTGCGCTTTCCCAGCTTCCCCATGGCGGCAGTCCCGAGGCTGTTTTCGGGAGCGCTCGGACGTGCGGTTAGGGGGGCGATCTGCTCTCTTGAACCGCGCCTTGCTGTAGAGCGCAGGATACCTTTCTCTCCCTCGCTCTCTCTCTGTCTCCTTCACTCTGTCTCTCCCTCTCCCTCTCTCTCCCTCTCTCTCTCTCTCTCTCTCTCTCTCTCTCTCTCTCTGCGCTCGCGTGCCGCAGCGGCTAAGTTTAGGCGGCTGTGCTGTGGGACCCCGCCACCCCGGCTGTGCGATGTGAGCAATGTCGGTGCTGTGCACTGAGAGGGAAGCACTCTGCTATATGAGAAAGGCAAAGTTGGGCGCCTCTGACTGTCATTCCGTAGGTATGTGATAGCGTGGACCGTCCGCCCCCGGACCGCGCGGATACCGTCGCGTTTCCACGGCTGTGTTCTCACGCTGCAGCGCCAGGGGGAGAAGCGCTGCGGACAAGCGCTCCTGTGCAATGTCAGTGGAAGGGGAAGCTTCGGCCAGGGAGGTGGCTGTGATTGTTTCTTATGAAATCTCTGTCTTTACTGCAACGTTATTATTTCTGTTTATTTACTAGCTGCTTTCTGAGTCATGCAGTCAAGCTGATGGAAGATTGTGGGATGTGCTGTACGTGTGTTGTGAGGTTTGGCTTCGTTTGGGGGGGAAAAAAGTTGTGGCTTTGTATATTTTATATTCTGACCTAAGCTTTTATATCTTTACGTTGATGTGAGTAGTTTTACGTGAGTTGCGATGGTATTCAGTGCTTTGTTCAGTTTGTCTGACACCTCACGATGACTCAGTGTTCACACTGTGATGGGGCCTTGGTCACTGTGTGTGCTCGTTGTGTGTACAGTATACAGTGTAAAGCAGGAGATGGAGTAGCAGCTTTTGGGAAGCGGCACACTTGTCTGGCGCAGTCCTGTGCGCGGTGACTCAGGTCTCCTCTTTATATAAGTCCATGAAGCAAGTGGCTACCGCTGCTGCAACATGCAGTGTGTTTGTGAGGTTAGGTACAGGTGCTTTGTCCTTCAGACAAACTGTCGATAGTCACTGTAATTCTCTGCCATTTTAGCCTGCGCTTTGCTTTGTGGAATATGGCCCTGGGGAGCTCTGGAGAGGGTACTGTTTCTGAGAGCTCACTTCAGAGATTTACACTAAATATTCCCACAATGCATCTGTGGGTGTTTCATGAAGCTCTTGCTCTTGCTCCCGAGTCCAGCAGAATTAGGAAAATGGCTTTTTATGGCTCAGGACGATGTGTTCAGATATTGTTCTGGAACATTCTAAAAGCAAAACAATACAGAACGAGGGGAAACCACACATAATCCATAGATGTAATATTCATAATCAGTTGGTTTGTTTGAAACAAAGGAGGGTATTTTCTAATACTAGAAAGTGGAAAACAATTGTTGGCTTTCTTATGGCTTGGTATTAACTGAAAGTATTCATGTAATTCAATTTAGCATTTACATATTGCCAACACTTTAAAAAAACAAAAAAAACAAAACGTGTTGTGCATGTAGTGAAAACTTGCATTAATTTCAGAACAAGCATTGGAACATTCAGGATGCAAGATGGCAGCTCCACTGCTGGCTATAATGAGCCAGAAACCGTGCATGTCGTCTGCAGACATTGCTGTGAATTTGGACTGGCCAGCTGGTGCGATTCCAGGTTATCACATCTTATCCAATACCGACAGCCTTGCATAAAGAGGCAGGCCGTTGGTCATAATAACGTCCCCCCGGGGTGTTTTAAGAGGGATGTTGGTGTAAGAAGTACGGCGCTAATTTGAATTTGTGATCGCTGATGTAAAATATATCGCCTTATGGCGGCAGTGACAGAAGCCATGTCGATGTTCTCGTGCCTGATAACAATTTTAAGACACGCTTTCACAAGAGCCGTTAAAACATGCGCACTATTACGTGTTCCGCAATTATGTCCAGCCTCGATAGTGCACACGCCAGTTCGCATGTATGTACCTGCATGCTTTTTTCAGTTTGAAAGGATACAATGACAATGAGGTTGAAGTGCTGACTGACAGCTTTAATTTGAGGGTATTTTCATCCATATTGGATGAACCATTTAGAAATGATAGGACCTTTTGTACATAGTCCCCCCATTTTCAGGCATCAAAAAATATTGGACAGTTTAACATAATGTAGAATAAAGTAATCATTTTTAATATTTGGTCGCATATCCTTTGCATGCCATGACTTCCTGATGTCTGTGACCCAACAATATAAAAAATCTTGACTCTTGATATCTTATTTTCTGGTACTCCTACAAGCGATACTATAACCTCTCTGTATTTGAATGGATCTCTATGGGAATTGGGGGGTGGGACTAGATTTAGCTGTAAATTACACTGGAACAGTATGGAACACATGGTTGGCTAAATGGCTCTAAGTCATAAAGGGTCTGACGTATCAAACAAACCTTAAACCATCACTCTGCTGCCAAATATGCAGTAGATATGGATGGATCACTTTAAGGGTTGTTTCTCCTGACTAATTTTCCTATTGAACTCTATGGACAAAATAAGTCAGGAGAAGAAACCCTTCAAGTTATCAAACCAAAAAATGTGTCACTGTCCAAGGAATTATGGTGCTCACTGTATGCCGTGAGTCTTCATTCAGTGGTGCCACCTTAAATGCATTTTCATATTCTTAAAGTATTAGTGCGCCAGGTTTAAAACATTTGGACATGCGTGTATTTTACTCCCCGCAAATCTTAGCAAATCCTGCCGTGTGTCGACCCATTGTGGAGTGTGTAGTTTCTATTTTCCTCAGGTAAATTATGAAATGAAAAGAATAATAGGCCTACTTTTTTATT
>JAKUDI010000380.1:0-12235 GCA_022702515.1 Ilyophis sp. 1 JC-2022
TCACGATCAGTATCAGCACGTCCAGGCCTTCAAGACACACCCTTGACTAACTCAGACTTGACGTACTTCGTAGACGGCTCCTGTAAAAAAAGTATGCAGGGAAACAATCAAAGTGGTTATGCTGTATGTACACTGACTGAGACTGCTGAAGCTAACTCCCTTCCACCACACTACTCTGCACAAATGGCCGAGCTTGTCGCTCTGACACGAGCATGCGTGTTAGCAAAGGGAAAAAGAGCTACCATCTACACTGACTCTCAATATGCACACTCTACATGCCACATTTTTGCAGGTCAATGGCGAAACAGAGGTATGATAACCTCAACAGGTAAACTTCGATGACCTTTCTGTATGCACTTACTGTACGTCGCTTTGGATAAAAGCGTCTGCTAAATGAATGTAATGTAATGTAATGTAATTCGCGGACCCATATCTTCCTCTCCACAGAAACAGCTGATGCACCCAGAAGTGCAATACTCCACTGTGGCCTCCTCATCAGTGCACGCCTTGTGCGGGCCCTACCTCGACTACACGTTACAATCTGAACACAATGAAAAGAAGCACAACCTCATTTTCCAATGTTATTTCCTGTGGTTTTATTCAATATTTAAACATTTAATATCATCGCATTGAACTGTCAAACGTGGACGCAACTCGCATCTGGCCTGACGTGATCGGATGTTAGGCATCCGATTCCAGAAGTTGCGTGAATCGACTAGAGCGGTGGTTCTCAAACTCGCTCCTGGGGGACCACTATGCTGGTTTTCATCGCAACCACATTTGCAATCACAGAAATTTAAGCTGTCAACGTTTTCTTAATTAGATGCTTTTCATGTTTTGAGGGATTATTTAACCTCTTAACCCACATTATGTCAGAAATATATAGGCATGCCATGAAGAACAGAAGTCCTATATTCGCATTGTGCTTATTATGCTACATTGCAAACAATTACATAATGTGCTCCTCTTCATGCCATACAAAACCTCCCCACTACTTGACCTCTCCATCACCGTTGACGGGACCGTGGTGGCTGCCTCCCGCTCTGCAAAGAACCTGGGGGTGGTCCTAGACGACCAGCTGGACTTCAAAGACCACATCAGGGCGACGGCACGGTCCTGCAGGTTCCTCTTGTACAACATCAGGAGGATTCGACCATACCTGACCACCTACTCCACCCAGCTTCTGGTCCAGACTATGGTCACCTCACGCCTGGACTACTGCAACTCCCTGCTCGCAAGCTTACCAGCCTGCGCCATACTCCCTCTTTAACTGATCCAGAACGCAGCTGCCCAGCTTGTGTTTAATCTCCCGAAATTTTCACATGTCACCCCCCTGTTGAGGTCACTCCACTGGCTGCCAGTTGCAGCTAGGATCAGGTTCAAAGTTCTGACCCTGGCCCACACTGCAGCTAATAGGACAGGCCCCGTCTACCTGCAGGACCTGATCCAGACCTATGTTCCTGCTCGACCACTTCACTCATCTACAGCAGGGCGCCTCGCACTTCCCCCCCTCCGTGTCAATGGCACTCGCTCCTCCCGACTGCGGAGCATTTCCACCCTAGCTCCCCAGTGGTGGAACGAACTTCCCATTCCCCTACGCTCAATACCAACCCTGCCTGCTTTCCGTCGTGGCCTGAAAACACACCTTTTCAGGCTCCACCTGGACTAATACTTATCTAGGACCTCATAGTATGTCTTCTTGTTGAACTGTGTACTCAAGTTTATACTATTTAGAATAGAATTGTAGTAGAGCTGATTTACCCAGTTCACTGTGAACTGCATTGTGTTCGTTACTAGGGATAGCTGATACTGTATGGGAAGAATGGGCTTTCTTATCTGTTCTGTAGTTACTTCGATGACCTTTCTATATGCACTTACTGTACGTCGCTTTGGATAAAAGCGTCTGCTAAATGACTGTAATGTAATGTAATGTAAACCAATAGCGCATGCACCATTGATATTGGATTTGATCACAGCACTACAATTACCTGGAGAATTGGCCATATGTAAATGTGCTGCACACACGAAAGGGCAAGATGAAGTGTCACTAGGGAACGCGCGAGCAGACGAGGCAGCAAAAAAAGCAGCAGTGACAAGTAACAGAATCTAACATTGATCACACGCTGTTGCGAGAAATGCAAGAGGAAGCGAAGGAGTTAGAAAAAATGATGTGGCGCAATCACAAATGCACTGAGACCGCAGACGGCTTGTGGGTGGGTCCCGAGGGGAAACCAGTTCTACCCAGAGCTTTGTTTACAATTGCGGCGGAATTGAGCCATGGTGTAAGTCATGTCTCAAAAGGAGGGATGGTTAATATGGTAAACAAACGATATACTTCGTTTGGATTCTCTAACTACTCAAAAAAATTTTGTAAACGATGTTTGACATGCTTGAAACACAATCCACAAGGGAATGTGCGCACTACACCAGGGCAGATTCCCTTTGAACGGAAACCATTTGTAACATGGATGATGGATTTCATCCACCTCACACCAAGTGAAGGAAAGAAAAACTGCCTGGTTTTGGTGTGCCCATTCACAAAGTGGGTGGAAGCATTTCCCACCTCCACTATTGACGCATCGGTAGTGGCAAAAATATTATGCAGAGAAATAATACCAAGGTGGGGAATACCAGCTACATTGTACAGTGACAATGGCCCAGAATATAGGAATGCAGTTCTAGACAGAATGGGAAAACAATTGGGCATTAACATGAAAAAGCACTGTGCATACCACTCACAATCTGCTGGATTAGTGGAGAGAAGCAATGGCACCCTAAAAAATAAATTGAGTAAGGCTATGCAGGAAACAGGATGGGGCTGGGTGGCATGTTTACCCCTTGCCCTGACCAGTATGAGAATCACAAGGGGTCCACATGGACTGTCTCCTTACGAGATAGTCCATGGGGAACCTTACAGGTTACCACAGTTTGGGGATAAGAAAGATGATGAAAGACCAACGTTAGCTGACTATATGAGAAAAATGTTAACTGACAAAGAGGTTGTGCGTGGTCTATTGCCTCCCCAGAAGCCAGTTCCAGAACCAGTGCCAGAGCTCAAACCAGGAGATTGGGTGTTGATAAAGGACGTACGACGGCGAAATTGGAGCAGCCCTAAGTGGAAAGGACCTTACCAGGTGCTTCTGTCCACACCCACCGCTATCCGCATAGCCGAACGTTCCTCTTGGATACACATGACCCACTGCAAAAAGGTAACGCACGTATCAGAAGGAGTTACAGAGAGCTAGTCCAGCTACAAAGGGGGCAGGAACCAATAGGGCTTGTCGTCTCAAAACTGGTGAAGAAAGTGAGCTCCTGAAACTTTAAAACACCTGAAGATATGTTGCGCGGGGTATTGTGGGGGCTGGGAATAACCCTGGTGGTTCTGCTATTGATATCAGTAGATAAAAAGGGCCTGCGTCACAAAAGGTTCATACAAAATATTCCTGAGCATGATACAGCACTCAATCCCCCGCATGCATATGCTACAAACACTTGGTGGAGATTTGCTAATCGCACGGTAAAAAGTAGTGGCCACAAAGATGACTGTTTTGTGTGCACCCATATGCCTGTGTCCTCAATAGCACCTAGGGTAACAGTGGCGCAACCATCATCACCTTCCCTAAATGTATCATACACCGTGTCATGTGCAATAGCGTTGTCTACCCACCCGGGTAAATTGACATATTTCGATCCCACCTCTGAAGTTGACACTTCACCTCGTAAAATAATAGCTGGAATAAACTGTACTGATCGTGATGGGATTTTGAAAACTTCGAGACAAGGGTTAACAAAACCCATAATGACGGTACCATATAGACCTCACGGAGGGTTAGTCCATTGTGTAAAAGGTAATGGGACAGTCTGGCTGGGTGAAACGACGCTATGCAACGACACATGTAGCTATTGCAGACCACACTATGGGAAATCCAAAACTTATGATACAGAACCATTGCCAAGCACAACATGTACTTCTTTGGCACCTACAATAAACGGAATGAGAACGGTGGATGGTTGGTACTGGCTGTGTGGACAACAGGTGTATTTGGCCTTACCTGCTAATTGGGCAGGAACCTGAGCATACGTAATGCTAACTGACCACACAAACATCATATCACTGAGAAACATAAGTGACCACGTGTCTAGCTGGCGACGACGTAAGAGAGACCTTGGGGATGGGCATGATGCTGTGTGGGGGTCTAATGTGCCGGATGATCAGAAATTGTGGACAACAGGAGAAAAGGTGATGTTGGTCTCTTTCCCCAACTTGGAGTGGGAAAAGTAATGCTGAGAGTTGAAACAATGAATTATCGAATGACAGCAATAATGAATTTGACTACTGATATTACTGAATCAATAAAAAGGGAATTAACAGCCTTAAGGTTAATGACCCTGCAGAACAGGATGGTGTTGGATATGTTAACAGCCTCCCAAGGTGGTGTGTGTGTCCTAGTAGGAGCTTCGTGCTGCACCTTTGTGCCAGCAAATGACGCGGATGGGGGTGAGATCGACCAGGCCATGAATAGGCTGAGAGAATTGGCCAGACTCCAACAACAAGAACTGACCTCGGCAGGAGATGGCTGGTGGAACTGGGTTCTGGGTGGGGGATGGAAGACGGCGATCCTAGCTGTAGGAGGGTTATTGGCAGGAGCACTTGGATTGCTCCTGATCTGCAGCTGTTGTGGTGTACCCCTGATAAAAGGACTGATATCTAAGATGATCACTGGTACTCCTGAATACCAAGCATTGTCTATGACAGACAATGAAACTGATTATAAGACCGTGGTCCCTCCCGAGAAATATGATGAGGTGGAAGTCGTGAACCTTGTGAAGCTTTTCGAAGAATAAGCTTCCCAAAACACTGAGCAATGGACATTTCACTGATGATGTTTTTGGCTAAAAACCTGTGAGAACAGAAAGGCAAAAAACTGATGTAAATGAAATGTATTAGTTATGACTTGGTATAGGGTATAAAATCATAAAAGGAGGGATTGATAGAGGAATTTGTTTAAATTAGTTTTTTAGAACATTGTATTGCAAAATGTTATGATGAATACTGATGTGCTTTGCTTAGAAAATAAGAAGAACCGCCCTAACTACAGAATGTGCTATGAGCTGATACTATTGTGCATTTGATACAAGTTTCTTATGCGAACTGTGCAAAACAACATGATACTGAAAGGGGAATGTGGGCAGAATGCTGAACTGGTGATTGAGCAGTGGCGCAAAGACCACTCCTAGAATCTGCCCAGTGATATGAAATGAATAAAAACTATGCAAAACTGAGCAAACTTTGTTCATTGTCTGACAGGGAGACACTGAACCCCATATGCATTTGGTTCTTTGATAATAAAGTAATTGTACTTTATATCTTTGCAGCTGTCTCAATTTGTATCTCATTCTGCACAGTGTTATTTCTTACCAACAGTGACTTGAACTCAGAATTTACCCAACAAAACTGTTACTGATGATGACGATGGTCTTGCTGCTGGGCTATTCGTTAAACTATTCCGGTACACAATGGCTAAAGACAACAAACTGGCTGAGATTGCCAAAGGAATACCCCAGTGTGCAAAATACACATCAAAAACAATTCAGAATGAGGTAATTGAAACATTGGCCAAAATGGTGACAAAGGAAATCAAAGAAAAATATGCAAATGCAGACTTCAGTGGCTATTGCATCAAAAGCGATGGTACCCGAGACAGATGCAACATTGAGAATTTATCAGTTATGGTCAGATTTGTCTGTAATTCAATACCTGAGGAACATCTTATTGGATTGCTGGAGTTGCACCAGCTTGACGCAGAGTACATTTCCACTGAAATCTTGAACCACCTTACAGAGACAGGTTTCAGCACAGACAATATCACCAGCCAGTGCTACGATGGAGCATCTGTGATGAGTGGCATTAAAGGGGGTGTGCAGGCTATAATACAGAAAAGACTTGGAAGGTACATTCCTTACATTCACTGCTATAATCACCAGCTCCACCTCTCCATAGTACATGCCATTCAGAGTGAACCATGTGCTAAAAGGTTTTTTGATTTATCCAGTTCACTCTACTCCTTCTTCCGCCACCATTACGTTACATAGAAATACAACTGCCCCTCACTGAAGAGATTGTTAGAGATTCAATGGACAAGCCATTATGAGGTGACCAAATGTGTGGTTGACAATGAGGATCTGATACTTGACATTTTGTCAAAGGTTTCAGATGATGATGGTGCCTCCGTAGATGTAGGCAAGGAAACATCTGGGTTGATCTGTCAGATCAAGAAACACAGGTTCTTTGACATTGGCAAATTTTTGGTGCATCTGCTTTGCATTTTGAAGCCTGCTAATGCGATTCTGCAGTCACAGTCTGTAGATTTGTGCAGAGCTAGTGAGGTAATTGAAGCATCAGTGGAATCCTTGAAAACTCTTCGCAGAGAAGAAACTCTTTTGGCTAAATGTTGTGTTGATGCTACAAATGAGCATCCATCGAAACGCCAGAGAATCATGAGTACACATTTAGCTGACTCTGTTGTGCTTTCTACAATTGGACATTGTGATTCAGGGAATTCCACTGAAACCGGGAGCTGTCTGCCTCTAAGGAGGCAAATGCTGAGCATTTTAGACAGGGCTTTGTCAGAGATGGAGAGCAGATTTTCAAAGAAGAGCTTGGATTTGATGAAGGCTTGCTCTTGTCTACTGCCAAATTCTAGTACATTTCTAGATGCCACTATCTTAGGGCCCCTTCATGTGATTGCCGGTGTATCAAAAACTGAAATGGAGCATGAAATTCTTGTAGCAAAACCAATGCTGTTGAAAAAATTACCAGATAATGCTGACTGCTCCACTGTATGCAAATATCTCCAAGAATACAAAGATGCATTTCCAGTGCTACACAAGATCTATGTGTCTGCCCTTGTGGTTGGTGTCTCAAATGCCTCCTGTGAGAACTCCTTCTCCACTCTGTCAAGAGTTCTTACGCCCTTCCGACGCTCTAGGCTCCATGATCGGAAGAAATATCTAGTGATTTTGGCCCATGAAAAAGCAATCACTCAGAATCTTAACATAGATGACTTTGTGAGGGATTATATAGGAAAATTTCTGTTAGAATAGTGTGGGACTCTGTAATGAGTATATATAATATATATATAGGGAATTGGTGCATAAGCAGGTTTATATGAATGTGTGTCTGAAGGAGAGAACGTGCAGCCAAGCACCGGATGAACTGACCTGTGGGATTAAAGGTCAAGGGAGTATCTTGGTAGGCAGTTGGTGATAAAACTGAGAAAACAATCATGTAATGATTTGTGTGACAGAAGGTCAGGGAATTCCTTAAGTAAGCAGTTAAGGGTAGGACTGAGAAGATACCCAGATAAGGATAACCAGATGTGCACATCAATATGCTATAGACGTTTTTATGATTGGTAAATAAGATAGAAAACCTGAAGTAATGCATATATTAAGGAGGTCTCAATGTATGCAGCAGGCGATTGGCCATCGGACATTCTAAGATAGGAGGGCCTATACATGTTTTAACTGTATAAAACCTGTGGAATAAGGCTGAAAGGGTGTGACTTCATGAACTCACCCGGCTTTGTTAATCACTAATAAAGTTTGTATGGAAATGGCAAGCTCCTGTCTCTGAGAGAATTCTTCTAAGAGAAAAAAGACACGACAAGTTCTCCTCAAGAAACAGAAAGTTGATGCTTTGACTTCGGCTGCATCCTTGTTAGTTGTATTCAAGCATCACAAAATTTTGTTAGAGGTTTGGGTTGTGTAGTTACCTTGCCATGATGTAACTCCAAATATTGGCGAGATATCTTGAATAGCTGCTCCGTAGATTAAAACTTGATAATCCAAAATTGTCTCTCCATTGACTGCACAGCGAAACAGGTGTCAAAGTCACACTTTTAGCACACAAACGAATGCGAACAACGCCAATGTATAAAATAACAAAATCCGTTACAGCGTTTATGATTTGAATTTTGAAACCGAATCACTGTGTTAATACGCCCTTCGCTAGCAGGAGTTGAAAGGCGTTTTACGTATTCAGTATATCTACATCGAGGGGTTGAAGAAAATAGTACCTTTACCAATCATTGTAAACAGATGCTGTAACGGGTTTTGTTATTTCATACACTGGCAGAATCCGCTTTGTTCGCATTCGTTTTGTGTGCTAAAAGTGTGACTTTGACACCTGTTTCGCTGTGCAATGTAAGTCAATGGAGAGACTATTTTGGATTATCAAGTTTGAATCTACGGAGCAGCTATTCAAGATATCTCGCCAATATTTGGAGTTACATCATGGCAAGGTAACTACACAACCCAAACCTCTAACAAACTTTCGTGATGCTTTAAGCTGGTCAGAGCCTTTCTGCAATCTCAAATTAACTTTGTATATTATTCTAAATTTATTCATTACTGTTAAGTTAAAACAAAAATATTAATGTTTTTTTCAAATATTAACTAAAAGTTAAACGTTTGTATTTCAAACAAGTTTCAGTTTACTGTTAATCTGTGAATCAGTTCACTGTTAGAATACTGATTAAATGAATGGAAATTGGAGTCAGTAAGGGGGTATCTGTTATCAGAACAACAGCATATTAAAAGCAAAACAAGAACAGCAAAATACAAAGACCATTTGATCTGTAAGTTTCTGTTATGATTTTTGTTTGTTGTAAAAATGGTTATTATATGAGAATTAAATGGATTGATGTTATATAGTGACTGGGCAGAATCCATACTTCAGACACATGCGCACAGGATTTGTGCGAAACTTAACTTACATGCATGTATCTCAAGTTAGGATTTGGGCCTATAAGCACAGGTTTATTTAGGGTAAGTCATTTAAGCTAGCAGGCTGATTAGAAAATATATGATGAATGATGAATCTAGTGTGCATCTCTTCTATACAACATTATCACCTTTATGAAACATACTAATAATTATAATTCTTTAAACTTTTGTACAGGCATTTATATCTCCACCCCTTCCATCTCCTGCATGAGCTTCAGACGACCTCTGGCCTCATCCATCTCCTGCATGGGCCAGATGATGCCCTTCCATCTCCTGCATGAACCAGCCTACCCCCTTCACTCTCCTGCAGGAACCAGCCTACCCCCTTCCATCTCCTGCATGGGCCAGCCTACCCCCTTCAATCTCCTGCATGAACCAGCCTACCCCCTTCCATCTCCTGCATGAACCAGCCTACCCCCTTCCATCTCCTGCATGGGCCGTCTGTCTCTCCAGTCCAGGTATTGAAACTTTTCATCACAAGTTGCAGGTTATTATAAGCTAGTAAGAAAGTAGAAAATATACTGAATTATGGATCAAGTGTCCATCTCTTCTGTATAACATGATCACCTTTATGAAACATTCATTTATTTACTTTTGTATATGCATTTTCATCTCCACGCCTTCCATCTCCTGCATGAGCTTCAGCCTACCCCCTTCCATCTCCTGCATGAGCCAGCCTACCCCCTTCCATCTCCTGCATGAGCCAGACGACGTTGGTTGATAGTATTTCTTAATGGTATTTTGCCCACCCAAAATGCCACTCGGCCCACCCTGACTCAGACAGCTGGAGCCGGGCCTGTTTGCCAGTGTAATTTAAAAGTTTCTTTTTTAAAGCCATTTTGCAATAGGGGGGCCCCAGCCAGAGGCTATGGCTATTTGGGGGTCCTTGGCATAGAAAAGTCTGGGAACCCCTGGGCTAGACCATAACATGTATGTAAGGCTATAGCTAGGCTACAATAGCTTACCTAAATTCTATCATAAGCGCAGCTCCACTGTAGCCTACTTTTGAGCCTGTTTTAATTTTAATTGTATTTTGACTGAAGAGAGCACAACCAAAGGCATCCTCGAGTGCTTATGTGAAAAACCAGGAGAAAAGACAGGGTAAAATTCATTTCTCACAGGAAATAACAGACTATTTACGGACATGTCTCTTCGCACGGGATTGCTTTAACCTGGGGACTGGGGTTAATTTTACAGGGCATTTGACAGTAGGTAAGTCGCCGGAATCTTTACTGGCAGGGGAGCGCGCAGTCCGTAAACGTTACAAACATGGCAGATTCGGACGGGACTAAAATAACGAAGGTCCTCAGTAATTATTACATTACCCCACCTCTCCCAGTAAAACTTGTATGTTGTATTGAGGTACAAGAGTGAATGATTAGGCTACATATTTAGGTGTATGTAACACTGATATCAATGTTTTTTATCTTAAACCATCAGAAGGAGCAAAGGTATATGCTTTATAATGGACAAAACCTTTTATTCATTTTATGACATTTCTGCATAAGGTTTTGGACCCAAAGATATCTACCCCGCTATACTGATGAAAATATAGTAATTCCCACTTTAAAATGATGCAAAAGTTAGTTTTATGAGCCAAAACTGTTGATTTGTAGTTAAATATATCTTTTTAAAATTTATTTAGAGCCGTGCACAAATTAGCCATTTGGATAGATTTGGAGACACTAATAGACAACAGGGTACACTGTCTGTATTTTGTATCATAGACCTTTAGTAGTTCTTCATATCATCCTCAGATGTTGCCCACTTGTGGACATGGAGTTTAATATCCACGAAATGTATATACAGTATATTACCTGTTTCACTTATGTAGCTCTCAGTATTTTGTTGCAAACTAAAGAAAACCTATTTGTTTTTGCATTTTGCAAGTGTTTTTGCATTTGTGGCACTTTATTTTGACTTAAATGATGAAAATAAACAAATCTAAGTTTGTATTGCAAATGGTACACCTGTCATTTACAAAGTTTATGTGATGCTCACACCAGGAGTTATAGAGCACCCCCTAAATAGATGAGAATTGACCAAGTTTGCCATCTGCGCAAAGGGGTTAAGCACACAGTGGGAATGGACCTCTATATGTACAACACTAAAAGTGACAGTAAAAGGCAACAGTTTAATTTGCATTGATTGGAATTGTAATATAATGCTTGGCAAAGTAGACCTTTACATTGGGAGCGAGGGACTCAAGATTTGACTGAAGAAGAACAGGAATGTGCCTTGGCCCCAGAATCTAAAGTTTTATCAGATTAGCTGGGTATCATTGGCATAAAAGTGAAAAGATGCATTATGGTTGCAGATAATTTCACTCAAAATAAGCAGAGCCTATAGATAAAAAGCAAAATTGTCACTAGAGGTCATTCAGGAACAGCACACTTTGCTGGAGAGGACACATAGTCATTGAAAGAGATATGGAATTTTCTGTTAAATAGGTAAGGTGAAATAGAAACCTGTTCATGTCTATGGCCAGTGTTTGCATCTATTGATTATAACAGAATGGTTAATGGTGTCAAATGCTGCACTCCAATCTAAAAGGGCGATGTTGTGGATGTTCATGTTTTGTGTTTTTCAATAAAAGGACAAACAAAATTATTGACAGCAAAGGTGGCCTGACTACTCTCCCAGAGTAAGTGTCATTGAAATCCTGTAAATTTATTTTCTGTCTCTCCAGCTGTCTAAGAAATATGGATCTGTGTTCACTATACACTTTGGCCCAAGAAAAGTGGTCATCCTGGCAGGCTACAAGACTGTCAAACAGGCGCTGGTCAACTACGCTGAAGAGTTTGGAGACCGGGATATTGGACCCATATTTAGAGATTCCATGAAAGGACACGGTATGCAATCCAGTCCAATTCCATTCGTCTGTTGGTTTGACCATCTCCATGTACACTGCAATATATTTATTTTGCAATATATCCATATATATATTTTGTGATAGCAAGTAGTAGTGGAGGGAGTTCAGAGGATGAAGTCGAGGACGACATGGATTGTGAGGAATGGAGCAGTGTAGCTAGCGGGAAAGGAAAGGGTAGCGGGAGAGTAAGGGTAGAAGAGCAGGTGAGAAACCTGGGTAATAAAAGTAGTCTGGAGGAAAATATCTCTGACAGTGAAAGTTTGCGATCAGTGTGTAAGAAATTGGTGGGAGAGGTGTTTAAAATAATACTTAAATGTAGGCATGAGGAAGATGAAAATGTAAACTTGAGTATAATTGCTATAACCAGGGAGTTGAAAGGGAAAGTAGGAGATATTGAAATGGCCAAAATCCTTCGAGATGAAAGTTTGTTTTTGAAATGCAAGAACAAAGAACAGAAAAAGATGGCGTTGCAGATTGGCAATATCGGCAGAAAAACGGTGATTGAGAGAAAAGTATTGGAAGGGGATAGATTTACACGGAGAGTAATAACGGGTATACCGGTAGGAGAATATATGG
>JAKUDI010000381.1:0-57037 GCA_022702515.1 Ilyophis sp. 1 JC-2022
CAAATATTAACCATTCCAGTTAAAGGGTTAAATAATGTGCAAACAAACAAAATGTAAAAAAATATATAGAAAAAAAAATAGAGTGAAAATCGCTGCCAAAAATACGTCAGCTATGTACGAAAGAAAGATTCGTAAAAGTAAATTACAGATTCGAAATGTAAACTGTGGTTCATAACCGTAAATTGAACAAGTGTGAATGCATAAAAGTAATCTGTAAATGAAAACATAAAAGGTGTGAATAAAGAAGACGAGTTGTATTCAATACGATTATATTTTTTGCGCTCAAAACTGTCTGTACGCATGTACATCTCTTATTTTACGAATCTCTGCATTTGGATTTATGTACAGAATTTTGGCAGTCTTTTCACATGGACTGCAATCGTCGCTATTTTTTATAATCGTATTTTTTGTATCCGTAAGTAGAACCATGCCTGGCCAGTCGATTATCGAAACAGCGAGCAATACCCTTACCCTATTGGCTGATGGAGCTCGCAATGTAAAACAGTAGGGGTGCGTCACATGCTGTCTTCCAATCCCTTATTTTAGCCGTTCTTCTCTCCTCAGTCTCCTCGCCTGACCCAGAAATCGATCGAGGTCTGCCATCTTTATGGACATTCCCTTTTGAAAACAAAAAACGAATGAAAATAAAAAGGCTAGTCTGTTACTGCATACCTGTTTTTTCCAAAGCTGCAACGTGGAGCTGTCAAAACTATAACAGCGCGGAAACCCTTTAAAAAAACAAAATAAAAATCGTACACGTAGCCTAGCCTATGGCTTTGATAACTGTCTGGACTAAACAGGACACTTTTTATTTCATAAAACTCAAAAGTAAGCTAAAGATATCTAGTGAACACAAGTAGCTTACACTTGACCTAAGCCTACTAGTTCACTATTTTTAATACGGTCTTTGTATAGTGTTGTCAGATGCCTGAATTAATCTCCTCCCCCTTCAAAGAAATTCTGAAAATCCCCCATCTTCAATTGAGTCCCATACCATTTTCTCACAATTTCCCACCATAGGCTACCTCATTTTAAAATTCCCCATCATTGACTTTCATATATTTTTTTCAATAAAAATTCCCCATTAAATTTTCAAAAACCCTACAGTCAGTATAGCAACTCTGATGTTTGTGCGTGAGAAGATTTGGGTTGGGGGAACTCGTTCAAGTCGGGTTTCCGAGACTAGGGAGGGGCTAACGTTACAGAAGCACAAGAAGAGGAATGTAATTTAAATACCGAATACATGTACGGTATTGTTTTGTGTTGATTGATTGTTTTCTGTAATTAAATTATTATACGTATCCTATAATATATATATTTTTAATTCGCGTAGTTTCAGCTGGTATTTCATAACTGCGTATTTTGACGAAGAATTGCGTGTTTGCTACACAAAATGCGTGCAGGTTGGCAGGTCTGTGTTTTGGTTTTGTAAGGTGGTTTTCTGCGCTTCCTACCTTTTGTGTTTCCTATTTTTATTTTCCTGAGTAAGAAACAGACACCTCACAATGTCATGCATTTATGAACATAATTAAGGTCCGATGCTCCATCCCCGCCACAAGATGGCGACATTGTGTTGGCCAGAGGGCACTTGGTATGGGGTCTTCCTTGGCTACTGACTGATCGAGTAATGTATCTAGGAGACACTGCAGTGAGCTAAAACCAATGCCAACTACTGTACAACTTTTATTCTTTCCAGGTAAGAATGACTAGTAAGCATAGGGGAAACACAACTTTATGTTCATCGACTGTTTGTTAACCGAAACGGGTATGCGGTAAATAGTTCTGTGAACTTTATAAATGTGTTTCAGGCTTTCAGCACTTCTATGGATGTGTAGCGAAGATTAGCATTTAAGTTAGCGAGCGAACTTTTATTGAGATTTCACTTTTATGCAGTTCAGGAACATATCATCATGCTCATCATCGTTTCTAGAGTAATAACGACATCTATTGTTATTTGTTACTCATTTTATCGAGACGGCTATATAGATATCACAAACGTTAGCTGAGCTTAAGGAATGGTCATAAATGCCGCTATCTTAGCAAAACCACGTGTGATTGGAAGCCATTTTGGAAAGTGGAGCCGGACCTTAGAGTGTATATACTACTCAAAAGAAGTTAAGGGTCAAACATATTTGTGCATATAAATATAAGCTAACGAGCTAAAATGGTGATGACTAATGACTGAATAATTATTTGATGGCTCAAGAACACAAAACACAAAACAAAAAACTTGATTAGACACTAGTTTATTACTTGCGTCGTTTTGTGTAGCTAGCTTTCACCTACCATCACCACTCACACAATCACATCGACTGCTTTCAAGGCGTCAAATCAATTGGGTTTCATCTGATTTTACTTTAAAAATAACGTTAACCCTCCTGCGCTACGGCAGTACCATGCACAGCGCACTCGATTCGACCATAATCTAGCCTTACTTTATCGAACATACCCTTTCCTGGCATTAAACTGTGCTGTAAGGTTTTCGGGAAACAGTGTTGTTACTCAGGCGGATGCATTTAAATTTTTGGGCTGACTTTTCGTCAATGATTGTACTAACCATGTCTATCGCGGCAGGCAGGATACATTTTTCTGCAATGGTGTGGAATTATCTTTCTGCAGCTACACGGTAAGAAACCATATAGGAAGCTAGCTGTGCTTTGTCATTTAATGTCACATTTCTACGATGATTCCATCTCATGTGCTTTCCTTTTAAAGAAATCCAATGATTTGACGGCCAGTTCGCAGTGAAGTGTTTCCAAATGCCTTTTTAGTTTGGTTGGTTTTAAACTCTAATTTGCGAGTATCTCATTGCATATAACACACATAGGCCGTGCTTCCTGGTTTGCATTGGAACAATTAACAAAACAATATTTCAAAAAATTGTCTTTGTATGGCCTTGCTCCTGATTTTATCTTCTTAGTAGGAGGCTCTCCGCTTGAGCCCTCGACCCTTCCATCTGCGCTGTCATCAGCGGGTTGACTGTGATCGGGAGCAAGGATGGGTTCATCCTCACGCTGGCTGTCCTCACCAGCGGTAGTTTGGCTAACGTTAGCAGTCTGCTCTTTAGCATCCATTTCTGGTGTCTGGCTGCCAAATCTGTTACTTTAAAATTACTTTTTGTAGTCATATGACAGTGGCTGACAACTAAGATGGGTAGTAATTAATTAGGCGTTTTTTTTGTTGTTGACGTTTTCGTTTTAATGTTAGCTGTTCAATATGGCGGAGAGCTAACAAGTTTTTGGTAGGCCCTAGAATGTGGTTCGATGGTGTAACTGCTTTAACTAACGCCAATGAGCGCCATCGAGTGGCTCAAAGGTGTACTGCAGATAAAAATCTTACATGAAAGACTAAATTCTGCAAATTATTTGGCGACCCAAATAAAACCTCCTGCGACCCAGACTTTGGGAAATACTGTATTAGACAGACAACAGGCGCTCATTGAATGAATGGAAGTCAATGGAGTTTCTACAAAACAGTTCGCTAAACGGGTCATTATCAGACAGAAGAAATCAAAAGTCCCCCTTTTTTGATTATATATGCCTAGGTTGTCAGGACCCAGTACTACTACTTACAACCCGTTATGATGTTGACTATCCAGCGAAAACCAACTTTAAATCCGGCCAGCGCTGGTCAGATGCGCACCACTCTAAGCATACGTTATGTAACTTTAGTTGCTAAGCTAACTGAAAACACTACTGCGCATGCCTGATCACTTCCTCTTGTCCGGACAAAAAATCGAATGGGGAAAAGCACCATTTCCGTATCTTGTCATATATCTAAAATCTTTGACTTCACCCCATCTAGACTCAGAAGTTAACCATGCTGCTACGCAGTGGCGTATCATTGGATCTCGGATCATGGGGCGGGTGAGTGAGAGGCCATTGTAAAGCGCTTTGGATAAAGGTGCTATATAAGTGCAGTCCATTTACCATTTAAAACATCTGTCACCGTAACCTTTAAATGGACAAAACCCTCAACCTGTTTACATTAATTATCAGTCAAACAATTGGTTTACTGAATAACGAATAGCAATAAATACAGCAAGTTTTGTGGGCTAGCATATTTCTTTGTGTCATAAAATCATGTAGCATTTAAATATGTAGGACAGCCCGTGCGCTGCAATAAAGCATTTAAGCCGAACATATTCTCAACCTGTGTCCGTTTATTTTGCTTGCTTATGTCAATTAAACAAATTCTCTAAATAATCAAGAACAATTATGTTGCCTATAGGCTAATGATTAACAAATGACAACGACAAAGAGATAACCAACGTGAGATATAAGGGTGGCAATAATTATGAATGAACTGGAAAAAAAATTCTGAGTTGCGCGTTAGCATTGCGTTTTCTCCTCATCACGTTAAAGAATGTCATTAATTTAAGACTGCATTCGATTTAGTCAAAAACGATTTAAACATTAGAAAGTATACATTTAAAGAGGAAAACCTCAATTAGCTGGAACCAGCGTTGAGCGCAATGCACACTTTCAAGCTAGAAAAATGAATTTACCCATATATGTGCTGTTCATTGATCACTTCGCATGACATCGGCTATTAGCACATTTTGCGGCAGCACAAATGTGAATATAGTAAAATGCTGCACAAGTTTATTTTCTTATTCGTCGTGGTTATTGAGAAATTAAGTTGTTAGGCTAACTGGCAAATTATAGACTACTGAATAATATTGAGACGAGTAGCCTAATAATCCGTTTAAAAGCAAGATTAACTACAGAGAACCTAGCCCTACATCCCACAGTACGCTACTTTGTTGCTGGAAAACGCAATTTGCTAAACTATGAAATACAAAATAGCAAACTACTAGATTAACCTGTAGCCTATTTATTAGCGTATACACCGTCTTTTTCATTCTGTATGCGCTTTTAATGTACACTGCTCAAAAAAATGAAGGGAACACTTAATCATCACAGTATAACACCAAGTCAATTAAACCAAACCGGTCATGCTGGATGATGCAGGCAGCATAACATTTGCCACGGCGTCTCCAGACTCTTTCACGTCTGTCACATGTGCTCAGTCTGAATCTGCTCTCATCTGTGAATAGAACGGGGTGCCAATGGCGAACCTGCCAATTCTGGTGTTCTCTGGCAAATGCCAATAGAGCTGCACGGTGCTGTGCTGTGAGCAGAGATCCCATTACAGGACGTCGGGCCCTCATGCCACCCTCATGGAGTCTGTTTCTGACAGTTTGGTCAGAAACATGCACACGAGTAGCCCGCTGGAGGTCATTTTGTAGGGCTCTGGCAGCGCTCCTCCTGTTCCTCCTCACACAAAGGAGCAGATACTGGTCCTGCCGCTGGGTTGTTGCCCTTCTACGGCCCTGTCCAGCTCTCCTTGTGTAATGGCCCGTCTCCCGGTATCTCCTCCACGCTCTTGAGACTGTGCTGGGAGACACAGCAAACCTTCTTGTGATGGCACGTATGGATGTGCCATCCTGGAGGAGCTGGACTACCTGTGCAACCTGAATGGGCTGCAGGTACCGCCCCATGCTACCAGCAGTGAAAAGGGCACTAGCAAAATGCAAAACTAGAGAAAAATCAGTCAGGAAGGATAAGGAGAGTGAAATGGTCTGTGGCCACCACCTGCAAAACCATTAACTTTTTGGGGGTTGTCTTGCTGTTGCCTCTCCTGTCCATCTGTTGTCACTTTCATTTGCACCAAAGCAGGTGAAATTGATTCACAATTGTTTACGCTTCCTAACTGGACAGATCGATATCCCAGATTTTTAATTGACTTGGTGTTATACTGTGTTGATTAAGTATTCCCTTAATTCTTTTGAGCAGTGTATAATACCGCAATAAACATTAACGTGATTAACACTGAACAGGATGTTCGATGTGAATTGTGGGTAATATGAGCTTGCCGAGTCGGCTCTTTTGCAGACTCGTTCCCTTGAGAAAAGTTGAGGGTGGAGGGGCTATGTGAAACTTCACCTGGCTTTATAACGGATTGGACTCACACTTAAAATGGAGACCGAGGGTACATTCTGGTCTCAAAAGGGATTCCTCCAAGTGAAGTTTGCAAGTGAAGTTTACGAGGGTGGAGCAAAAACTGGATTGGGACGCAGCCATTGTTTATCTTGCAATGTTCAGACATTGAAGGTTATTTTTATGCATTTCATATCGAGTTAGTATTAACAGGGAATAATTAAGAATCTGTTATTGTTAAGAAAGATTTAAATGTGAATTCTGTGGTTGTTGAAAATATATTTGGAGATAAGAGCTGTTGGTACTTGTGCATTAGGATCGAGTAGCTAGGAGGACTGCATCGAGCTAAAACCAATGCCAACTACTGTACAACTTGTATTCTTTCCAGGTGAGAAGAAATAAATAAAAGATCCCCCGTTCAAAGATACGACACCCTCGTCCTTGGTTGCAACACGTGCTCCATCAGCCAATAGGGTAAAGGTATTGCTCGCTGTTTCGATAATCAACTGACTAGGCATGGTTCTACTTACGGATCCAAAAATTACGATTACAAAAAATACGATTGCAGTCCGCGGGAAAAGACTGCCAAAATTCTGTACATAAACCCGAATGCAGAGATTCGTAAAATAAGAGACGTACGTGCGACAGTTTTGAGCGCAAAAAATATAATCGTATTGAATACAACTCGTCTTCTTTATTCACACCATGTAAGTTTTAATTTACAGATTTTTTTAATGCATTCACACTTTTCCAATTTATGGTTACGAACTGCAGTTTACATGTACGAATCTGTAATTTACTTTTACAAATTCTTTTTTTGTACGTACGTATTTTTGGCAGCAATTTCACTCCAAAAAAAAAAAAAAAAAAAAAAAAAAGTTGAGCTGTACCTTGTAATTCCAGAATTATTCAGCATTAATCCAGGAATAATATTTAACTGCTGGATAAAAACAGAATTGAACACAGCTGATCTGCCAGTTAAAGGTTCTTCATATCATTGTACATTTTGGTTATTAAGGGTTGTTTTCAAATATTACCAGCATAAATATTAAAGTTAAAATATTTGCAATATGTATATTTGACCCAGGTCTGCAAAGACCACGGGAACGTGTTGTACAGCTGCAGTAACCGGCCCAAACACCCAAAACAGCTCAGGATCAGTAACACAAAACACTTGTAACATTTTTAAAGCAATCTCCCCAACTTTTTTCTCTCCGATTTGAAAAATCGCCAATTGCACCGCTGGAGTCACCTCTCTGTCACCTGCGGTCCATATGAGGACAGACCTGGGGCAAATACACCAGAATAAATTCTGTAAATCACTGACCATTTTGAAGGAAATTTGCAAATATTAACCTTGCCAGGTAAAGGGTTAGATACTGTGCAACCCAAAATTCCAGCGTTCTGGGTAACTCATACAGATAATTACTGGAAACATAGTTTGTTTACATTTACCAGGGAACCTCAGTGTATTAAGATATTAACAGCATTTAAAGAGTTAAAATGTTTGCAATATGTATATTTGATCCAGGTCTGTGCAAAGACCAAATCACAGGAGAACACAGTGTACTCACCTGTGATCCAGTAACTATTTCCCACAACACTACAGAGCACATGGTACTACAGCAGAGAGCTACACCTGACTGGTGGAGAGGCATCTCTCACTGAGAGAAACTGGTAGCCTATGGGCTCCTGATGTGTCAGTCAGGGGAACTAATGTAGGGGTAACACGAGGAACCCTAACTGACTTACCCCACCCTACCCCTGGAAAGGGAAAAATCTACTGTCCCACCAGTATGGTCTCTGTTATAGATCCTTAAAGACAGAACCCAGGCAACAACTTGTAATGTCTTGGCAATGGGACCCAGCTGAGTCTGCAGCTGGAGTATTTAAGAACTATGCCACTTGAGTGGCCTAATGTTGTATTATTGACATGCACAGGATGAATTGCCAAGCATCATTTCTACCTTTATGCACAAGGATAATTACTTAACAGTACCAGTACCCGTATTTCAGCTGAAACAAGAAGCCAGTTATTTTTATTGATGCTGTCGACCATTTTTTGAAAGTTGGGGTCAGCGTAGTCAAAGCGGCTGCCGTACATGATGGCAGAGATTATGTTGGAGACGGCGTAATGCACTGGCTGAGTGTTGTCGAAAGGCTCACCTAAAGACCAAATAAAGAAGAAAAAAGTTTTTCCCCCTCAAAGCTTCACTCTGTAGTTTGGAACACCTGATTTCTCCTGTGAATCTCAAATTAAATCAGTTTGAAAAGTTAATTCTTTATACGTAAATCATTTCTCAGAGCACATAAAAAATTAAAACATTAGTCAATCTGACTGATTTAAATGTTCAGGGATACAAATATGGAACTTCCTGATGCAATTGGCAATTAAGCATCACCCATTTGGGCTACCGGCACTGCCATGATCTGGATTCCACCTGATCTGATTCTATCCAATACCGTGGGATCTCGTTCTTACCCGAATGAGCCACCCAGCAGCCCTGACTTGCATTTACTTTTGACACAAAGTTCTGGACAAATTCAACCCAAGAAGCTACTGAGTGTGTCATCTCGTTAAGGCACTGTTCTGGTGCATGGATGACACATCTCATTGTGCACCACAGCCCCGCCCCCCCGCAGACTGGTCGATTGGAAAGTCCGCCTGTTAACCTGCACATGAAGTGTGCCAACAAAAAGTTTGATAAGATGCAGGGACTAACATCACGTGCTTTGGAGGAGAGCACATACCTGTCTGCGCTCTCCTGAAATGATAGAGGACGTTACAGCAATTAGTGCTGATAAATATGATTAGCCATTCCAAATTAGGTGGAAAATGGCAGGTCACAGCATTCATGTAATAAAATGTTGATTGAAGGCCTATTTCTCTCTCACCCTTAAAATTCTCAAACACCTCGATGAGGTAGCGCGATTCCTCGATGATCTTCTCCTCGCTCCCCCTCTTGCCCATTCCGAAGTCGCGCAGGTTGCTGAGGGAGAAGCGTCTCATCACCTTCCAGGAGTTTCCGTTGGTGAACACAACACCTAGGAGAGGGCAGATCGCCACGGGGGCAGAAACTAAGATCTGAATTTCATACATATTTCTTGTATCAAACAACAATAGCTGCAGTCTTGATATCTGTACATTTGGTGCGCAAATAAATGCAAATGTGGAAGACAGATCAGCTGTAAGACAAGCAGAAACACTCTGACCAGCTTGCAAGCACCTATCAGACCACCGTCTCCTCACCGTCAGTTCTCGGTCCACCCATGTTGTAAAAATTAGCACTACGGTGGTCGGCTGGTAAACCGTTCGCCAACTACTTATTTTAACAGCTGATCCTCTGGAATGCCTAGCCTCAATCTTTCGCTAGTGAAAGTGTTCTTGGTCACTATATTTGCAGTGTACACGGAGTTAGTCAAACCAACAGATGGACGGGATTGGACTGGATTACATGCCATGCCCTTTCATGGCATCTCTAAATATGGGTGTAATTTTCCGGTCTCCAAACTCTTCAGCGTAGTTGACCAGCGCCTGTTTGACAGTCTTGTAGCCTGCCAGGACGACCACTTTCTTTGGGCCCAAGTGTACAGTGAACACAGATCCATATTTCTTAGACAGCTGGAGAGACAGGAAATAAATTAACAGGATTTGAACGGCACTTCCTCTGGATTAGTAGCCAAGCCACCATTCTGATCTCAATATTGTTATGTTATTGAAAAACTCACAAAACATGAACATCCACAACATTGTGTCCTTTTTGATTAGAGTGCAGCTTTTGACACCATTAACCATTCTGTTATAATTAATAGACCAAAAAACTGCCCATAGTCCTGAACAGGTTCTCTTCTTACCTGTTTAACAAAAAAATCCTCGTCTCTGTTAGTGATTGTGTCCTTTCCAGACATTTCTACTTTTGGTGTTCCTCAAGGACCAATTTGTTTTGAGAATGTCTACCCTTCATTTGGGTGAAATTACATGTATGTGCAAACATAATGTACCTTTTCACTTTTATGCCAATGACACCCAGCTATATCTCTCCATTATATCTAACATAATGATTGTACAGAGTTGGTACCAGATTGTATCAGTGAGCTATTGCTAACCTACCATACCCACTCATCCAATAAAGCTATGCTGGCTGGAGGCCAGGTTAAACAAAGGATTATATGTAACATAATGATTAACAGAATTGTGACTTGTGTAATAAATGTCAAAAGCTGGATGTCAAATATTCTCCAGCTAATCTGATAAAACTCCTGATTCTAGGTCAATGACACATCCCTGTTCTTGGGGTAAATATTTACCTCAATGGTAATGAACAGTCTTTCTTTCTCCAATAACAATAGCTATAATCATGTCAATTTTCTCCTTTGGAGACATAAATAGTTATGTATGTGTGCATTTAATTCTTTGTGACAACTGCACTTCACTTTATTCTTGATTAAGTTGTCAAGCACTGGCCAATCTCCAATTAGTGCAGAACTCAGTGGACAGACCAGTAATGACAACAAATAAGAGATCTCATATCCCCACAATTTTAGTTTCTTTTGCACTGGTTGGTAGTTGAGTTTGGAATTGATTTTATTATCCATTGATTTACTTACAATGAGGTACATGGGTTGGTACCAGATTGTATCAGTGAGCTATTGATTTATGTGAATGTGAGTGTTTTAAACAAAGAACACTTTTCAATACAATGTTCAACATTATACATACTGTACAATAATAGGTGTAGGTGCCTGCAAACAAAGCACGTTTCAGTCAAAGTTTATAGCCTGATGCATCATTAACATGGTAGCCCTATGCTTATAATGAGGCTTTCTGCCATTGACAAAATTAATGTAATATATATACAGGTGCAGCTCAAAAAATTTGAATATCGTGAAAAAGTTCAATATTTTTTGTCACTCATTTCAGAAAGTGAAACTCATATTATATAGATTCATTACACATAGAGTGAAATATTTCAAGCCTTTATTTCTTGTAATTTTGATGATTATGGCTTACAGCTAATGAAACCCAAAATTCAGTGTCTCAGAAAATTAGAATATTTTGCTTTAACATATTTTTAAAGTATCATATTTAATATTTGGTCGCATATCCTTTGCATGCTGTTACTTCCTGAAGTCTGTGACCAATAAACATCAAAAGACTCTCGATATCTTATTTTCAGGTACTGTTACAAGCGATACTATAACCTCTGCATTTGAACTGATCTCTATGGGAATTGGGGGGTGAGACTAGATTCAGCTGTAAATTACGCTGGTACAGTATGGAACACATGGCTGGCTAAATGGCTGTAAGTCAACAAGGGTCTGAGCTATCGAACGAGCCCCAAACCATCACTCTGTTGCCAGATATGGAGTAGATGTGGATGGATCACTGCAAGGGTTATTTCTCCTGACTCATTTTCCTATAGAACTCTATGGGGAAAAAAGTCAGGAGAAACAACCCTTAAAGGGATCCATCCACATCTACTCCATATCTGGCCGCAGAGTGATGGTTTTGGGCTCGTTTGATACCTTAGACCCTTGATGACGTACAGCCATTTCGCCAGTCATGTGTTCCATACTGTACCAGCGTAATTTACAGCTGAATCTAGTCTTACCCCCCAATTCTCATAGAGATCAGTTCAAATGCAGAGAAGTTATAGTATCGCTTGTAACAGTACCTGAAAATAAGATATTGAGAGTCTTTTGATGTTGATTGGTCACAGACTTCAGGAAGTAACAGCATGCAAAGGATATGCGACCAAATATTAAATATGATACTTTAAAAATATGTTAAAGCAAAATATTCTAATTTTCTGAGACACTGAATTTTGGGTTTCATTAGCTGTAAGCCATAATCATCAAAATTACAAGAAATAAAGGCTTGAAATATTTCACTATGTGTAATGAATCTATATAATATATGAGTTTCACTTTCTGAAATGAGTGACAAAAAATATTGAACTTTTTCACGATATTCTAATTTTTTGAGCTGCACCTGTATATATATAACTGTAACTGAAAAATAATGTTTTTTAAAACTGTAATTTGTTTTAGATTTGTTTTTGTTTTTTTTTACATAGGAAAGAGCATGTGATCTCAAGGTGATAAGAAACTATAATAATAATAAACTTTATTTGTATAGCACCTTTCATACAAGAATTGCAGTTCAAAGTGCTTCACAACAGTAAGAAATCATTACAGATTGTAATAAAAATAAAGGATAGATACATGAAGGCTATTCACACATTCTCATATTAGAACCTAGCATTCCAATAGGCCTCTTGAAATTACAGGAAAAAACAGGAAATGTTACACAGTTGATTACAATCATAATACAGAGACATGATTAGACATAAACATGGTAAGAACAAATGTAGAAAAATAGAATAAAAATAAAAATAAATAGGGTGAACAACAAACAGTTCTGAATTACTGAACAAACAGTTACTCTCAGAGCCATAGGTTCTGAATTACCTTGAGGTCTTATCACACACACTCCCGCTTTTTTCCATAACACAATGGAGTCAGCTCTGATTTCCTCTACAGAGCCACAGTCCTGATTTACTTTACAGAACTTCGATAAGTACGTCTACTTAAAGTTTTATTCGTTTTATTTTTTAGGCACAATAAATAATAAGAAAGCCCGAGTTGTACTTCGCTCTATACAAAATTCAATTCTAAGTTCCTTTATAGAACAATTTCAAATTAACCCTCCATCTTCGAATAATGGAGTCAGCTCTGATTTTTAGGCACAATAAATAATAAGAAAGCCCGAGTTGTAATTAACCCTCCATCTTCGAATAATGGAGTCAGCTCTGATTTCCTTTTAGAGCCACAGTCCTGATTTACTTTGCAGAACTTCGATAAGTACGTCTACTTAAAGTTTTATTCGTTTTTTAGGCACAATAAATAATAAGAAAGCCCGAGTTGTCTCTACAGTTCTAAATTACTTTATAGAACAATTACAAAAAGCAGGAGGTGTATTCAGATAACACTATGGTGACTGCTAAGTTACTTTAAGTTACTTTACAGAAATAAAATAATAAAAAAGTAAAAAAGTAATAATCATTTAGGTGCAAGGATATAGAATAAAAGCAATGTAGGAAATAATAATCATTTAGGTGCAAGGATATAGAATAAAAGTAATGTAGAAAGTAATGCCACAGGGTTTTAGGCAGTAAGCTATTTAACCCTCATATTATGTTTGGGCCCATATGACCCAAAATTACTTTTTGTTCAAATTCAGATTGGTGATTTTCATCAGGAAATGCCTTTAAGACATCCTAGATAATTAGGAAGTGCATGTAGAAAAATATATTTGGAACTTTTATGTTTTTTTTATTCATATTAATCCGTAACAACACCTTAACAGAAATGGCAGTAAAATTCTAATACAATAGGAAGGTTTTTCAGATGCGGATTTCACCTGCATTCAGAATGAAAATTCTCCTCTCGAGAAATCTCAGGAAAATGAATGCCAAATTATTTAAGATAATTTTTTAAAAATGTTCAGGTATTTAAACAACACATTTGATCCAGTTCTGTTTCCCTGACAACAGTGCATCTTCTCAGGCAGAGCCGATGTCATGTCCCTGTGGTTACCTGTCGCTTTTTATATTTTTTATAAAAGGGTTTTTATTTTATGGAAGTTATTAAAATTTGTATCATTGTTTAGTCTTTGGGCTGCAAACCTGTCCATGAAAGGTGGTATGTACATAAAGTTTATTCGTATTGGTATTAGTAGTATTAATAATAATAATAATAATAATAATAATAATGCCATGTTTTTTTGTCCTTACCTCACAGAAAGACACATGGAGCCGTTTGAGGTCCAGCTGGAGCAGGTTCCCGAGGAGAGGCAGGGGTCTGGGTCCCGGTGGGTCTTTTCCCGCCCCAGGGGTGGAGAAGAGCAGGTAGAGCACAAACAGCACCAGCACCACCCCCAGAAGGGTCAAGGGTGGGGGCATCTGGGGTAAAAGCCCCTCCAACACAGCCATGGTCTCCTTCTGAACTGATCAGCCCCAAACACAGGAGAGAGATAGAAAGGGAGAGAGAAACAGACAGAGAGATTAGTAGCAGTTTTGTCTTATTTGCAAGAGAGGGAGAGAGAGTACTTTGAACTTTGTACTTTGAATTGTATGAGAGTTTGAGTGTGCACAATGCAATTTCCCCCTTCAATCTACTCTTAGGACTGAATATTACTGTGAGAAGAACTGGGCATGTTTAGGATGCATGTAGTTACACAGGGAAGAAGGTAGCTTCTGATTTCATTGCACAATTATCTTTAATCTTCCTAAAATCAGATTCCTAAAATCTGGAAATTTGCCTTTGTCTTTCCCCTGCTGAAAGGGGGATGCATCTAATGTAAATAACTACAGACCCATCTCCAAACTGTGTATTGTAGTAAAAAGTCATTGAAAAGCTTGTCAATTATCAATTCAAATAATTTTTAGAATCCAATGGCATTTTATCAAAATATCAGTGCGGTTTTATTGATTTGTCAGAGGTATTTGACACGGTTGACCGCAGCACCCTGGTCAACATGCTCCGCCAGATTTGTCTGTCTAAACAGGCAATAGCCTGGTTTTCCAAGTATCTGTTTGCTAGAACGCAATGTGTTCAGATGGCAGGGTCTACCTCTTTTTTTTATGTTATCAAAGGGGGTATCCTAAGGTTCTGGGTTGGGACCTATACTATTCTCAATGTATGTAAATAACTTGTATCAAATGCTATGTATCGTTTTTATGCTGACGACATTATTATTTATTGTTCCTCGTCTTCGGTTGTACATTCTCTTGACCTCCTGCAGTCTGCATTTGATGTTGTTCAGTCCCGCCTGAGGGAACTTAAGTTGTTATTAAACACTGACTAAATTATAAAACTGACAAACCTCTGCAGTTCACCAAGGCTAGAGAATTACCGCCTGATCTTCCAAGTATTTTAACTTCTCAAAGAAAAGAAATTGAGCTAATCTCAAGTTTTACGTACTTAGGTATTCACAATGACCACCAATTATCCTTTAAATCTCACATTGCAAATCTTGTCTCTAAGCTCAAGGTGAAGATAGGCTTTTACTTTAGAAGTAGATAATGCTTCTCCTTTAAAGTAAGGACATATCTTGTGTAGGGGTGTAATGATACATCGTGACATGATACTTAAATATAAAGTATAAAAATGTGACGATGTACATCACGGAGATGAAAAATGATTCACAATATCAGCTGCATTATTTTATTTATTATAACGCATAACATCATTTTTTATTGCATTGTTTGAACAATAGAGGGCACAATCAACTTTATACTGCCCACACAAGTTAGCTCATTCAAGGTCTATGTCACACTCCCAGAGTCTGTACCACAGAACTCTTATAATAGAGAGTACCTCTATCGTTAGAGACGGTTACCCAGAGCTACATTATGATCACAGCCCATGTAATCACTAATGAGTAGGAAATGGCAAGTGTTGTGCTCCAAACTCGCCCTCTTTTGGACTCGCACACTGGAGTCAACATAGCTGAAGTGTTGAAATCAGCTGTTTTGGAGTGGGAGCTTGGAACGGGTTAATCACGGCATTGCGGTCGTTACGGACAATGCACGCAGTATGGATGTAGCAGTGAGAGAGGCCGGGGTAGCGCCATATATCAAGTGCTTTGCCCACAACTTTAAATCTCGCTACCCAAGCAGGCTTGAGTGTACCCCGCATCGGGGTATTTTACCCCCTACTTTCCCCCTTGCCAAAGCATACCTCTCTATTCCAGTGACCTCTGGACCGAGTGAACAAGATTTTTCAACAGCGGAGGACATCGTGAATAACCAAAGATCCCAGCTTCTGCCTGCAAGTGTGGATATGTTGATATTTCTGAAAAAAAACTTATAAATATCCTGGGCTAGGAATGTAGGCAAAGCCTTGAGTTTGTTTGAGGAGATGAATTTTAAACATATCGCTTGGTTGTTTTAAGATATGTTAACACATATACAATAATATAATTCGTTTACAATTTTATAAATAAATGTTGTTGTTTATGCCTCAGAAATAAAAAAGGAATCATTCTGTCATTTTTCTTAATTCGAACTTTGTTCAAAATATCTTGAGAGTATCGAATCGTGACCCCTGAATCGTGTATCGAATCGAATCGTGAACCCTGAATCGTGTATCGAATCGTGAGCTGAGTGTATCGTTACACCCCTAATCTTGTGTCAGCAACCTTCTTGCCTCTGATAGATTATGGTTACTTGGTGTATGAACACTTCTGCCCAATGCCTGCAGAAGCTAGACACTAGGGTTGGGCGATGTCAACTCAAATGTGACATCAAGATGTGCACATCCAAACATCGTGATGGACGATGACATCATCCTATTGTGGTTTGTTTTAATTAATAAATTATTATAAAGGCCTATTATTTATATCAGGTAGGCTATTCGTTTAACTTGTGTTTTATCTATTCTAAACTAAATATGAATCATTATTTCATGGTAACGCAGTTTCAGAAAAGTTATCAAAATGGAAGTCGGGGGGGGGGGGGCGGGGGGGGGGGGCCCTGCAGTGAACAGACTGGCGGAGTTAGACTTCTTGCGAAGAAATTGGCGACAACTTTGCCAATCTGGCAATAATTTGGATTTAGGCCTAATGCACAAGGAGACCCGAGACATGTTTCCGTTTCCCTGACATGTTAGCCTAAGTTTATCAGTATAAAATTATGCAAGTAATTTCAAGTAATTCTAAGATTATTCAGTGAAAATATTTAGGCTTATTAGTCTCGATGCGGCAATTCAAACACGTCAATACGCTGGAGGAAAAAGTGGAATCCGAAGGCATAAGTAGGCTAATGGCTGCTCATATTGAATGCACTACGCGCGGGCTGTTGAACCTCATTCAAAGATCGTGTTCGCTTAGCTGTAGGTAAATTCTAATCTGTAGTTTTATGACACATTGCCTAGCGACTCAAAATGTGTTAATCGTTTACATGAGTGTTTAATTAAGCAATAACTTTTTTAGATGTTTTTTTTAGATGTCGGTTTTAGGGCGCATGCAGTTTCTTGCTCCAGTTTGCCAACGTGAATTCTTCACAAATCTTTGTTTTTTTAATTAATTAATTAATTAATTTATTTATTTTATATAAGGGACACAATATGTGTTACCTTATGTTTTATCACCGGTTGTAAATATCTTACTCACCACTGTACTTTAATTTACAAAACTCTCCTTGGACTGGTTCCGACTTACTTATGTATATATCTTTCCAGAATCCAAGGCCACTATAGTTTACGCTCTCAAGACATCTTGCAGTTGTCTGTTCCCTGTGTTCGCACTGAGCTGAGCTGGGTCCAAAACCCCTATGCGAAACATGTCATAAAATGAATACAATTTGTTTTGTCCATTATAAAGAATATACATTTGCTTTTTCTGATGGATTAAGATACAAAATATTGATGTGTTACATACACCTAAATATGTAGCCTTATCATTCACTCTTGTGCCTCAATAAAACATCACTTTTCCCTGTGCTCTACAGTATGTATACTTTTGCCCCGGGATTGCATTTTTCTGTAGTTTTTTAATGTTCCTTTTGTTCCATTCATAATGACGCCAAGGAAAATTTTTACCTTAATCTACCACATGTCAGAGTACAGAAAATTTGAATGAGCCATAGCCTATATTATGCATGATAATATACGATGATCTATCTTCAATGAAAATCGGTAGCCTAAATCCAAAAAATTTTACGATTGCCCTACTTTATGTGAAATGCACATATCGCGAAAGGGAATACTCTCCTCCCTAATGCGTTTTCTATAAAGCTTGTGTAATATGAGACCGTGAAAATGAAAACTGCCGTTACGCTGGGCTGCAATTAATTTTTCAAAGGAACATCTCTATAAAACCAATGGTAGGATTGTATATTTATTTCATATTTAGTAGCAGATATTCATTGTAAAATACGTGGTACAATGAGACTATAATTTCACATTTATTTTGCATTTGAGTGAGCAGGGCTTTTCACTGCGTTTTTGGCATGCGATCAGGCTATTGTTGAGGTTATCTTGTTGCTATGACGGAATTCTAATTTTATATGATGAATAAATATATTTATGAACTCACACATAGACGCTATTGTCCACTATGCCATGCATGGGTAGGTATAGACTGGGTGGGGGGGGGGGGGGGGGTGTGCTTGTTAAATGGACTTGCTAGGGGAAAATAGTGACACTTAGAAACTCTATTCAGCAGAGTTGTCACAAATCGTCTACCAATAAAGTTAAAACACAGAGTTTGTGTTTTCCACTAATAGTTTGGCTGCAGGAGCAACGAAAAATCTGCACAAAGGAGTTAAATGTTTGGTATTTGTATGAAACCTTGATGTTTATTTGCTTTATGCAGCCCTCTTGGCTGGGTTTTTTCTTGTAAAAGAGATTTTAATATCAATGAGACTTTACCTGGTTAAATAAAAATAAAATAAAAAAATAAAATAAGTGCTAATCAAGGATCAGTTTCTCCCTTTTTGGCTCTCACACCTCTATCTTCGGTGTAGGTAATGTATAACCTTAGGCACTAGACTTTTAAGTTTCTAGACTTTGACCACAAGAAAGGATGGCAAAGCACACAGTATGATGATATTTAAGTGCAGGATGGTTTATCTTCTCAAATACCAAAAAATAACACAGAAGCAATTCCAGTGTCAACTGTGAACAAAATAAGAAAATTAACTTTACTCTTTACACTTAACAACATATGTCAAATAAATCGTAAAAGTCAACCAGACACAAAACAATCAGTAACTTTAAAACCATGGTTTGAAATGAAAATAACAAAATAAACCTCACCTCCAAATCATGACACCAGCTCCTCACAGCACTTCTGCAGCAGGGCAGAATGACAACACCTCATTTTGACCAAAATACCCCACCCCCATGGCACAGTCCAAGTCACAACACAGGGTGAATAATATCGTTTTTAATTTTAAAACTGTATTTTACAAAGAATCTGCACACCCAACAAACTGCCGTGATTATTCTCAGAGAGGAACAGCTTGTCGTTGAGTACTGCTCTGAGATTCCTGGCAGATTAAAAGGGTGACGCTGCGGTGTCATCTAGGGTGAAGGCCAGGTTCAGTACTGTCGAGACACTGCAGAGATGATGTAAAATTCATATTAATTTCACTACAGATAATCGTTTATAATATGTGCTTCCACTGCCGAAACGTACCTAAGCCGGTACTAGCTAGTACTTTGTTCGTCAGTCTCACGGCCAAAGCAGTCATGAATATGCATGACTAAATTTGCCAAAAAATAATTTTAAAGTGTGAAGGAAAACATATTTTCATATCTGCTGTCTGCAAATTTTCTCCAACTTACAATAAAAAATGATTATCTCATTGATTTGAGTTTCTGGAAAAAACTTCCATTGATCCCCATTCATTCTCCTCTGTTTAGCCCAGTTTTAGTGCTCATAGTCACCCCTATGAGGTGAAACATGATATTCATGCGGTTGGCATATCTCTTTATAATCTCTGCTATAGGTTAGCTCACAGTTATGAAGTTTGCTTGCCAGCTATCTTGTGCATAATATTGAAATGGTTTTTCAAATGCTTTTAAGGACATACTTCACATCTCGAGATAAGTGTTACATTACATTCGTAACCTACTCCATGTTGAAAATTCAGTGAAATGCCGTCTCATGTTCTAGTGAAAAACTGCCCAGATAGCAAAAGGCTAGTGGGTCAGCGGGCATGTTGGCCGGCTCCCGGTGTATAGAGTACTCAAGTGAGTATGTCAGACGTGGGCATATTCTGGTTTCGGAAGTAAATTCCCTATGACAGATATAACGGGCTTCGGAGACTATCGACTATTTCTTGAAATCTGATTTATAAACATCGAACAAAAAGTTTAGAATGAGCCGAAACGTTCCTGGTTTAGCCTGTGTGGTATAAGGATATAGACCATATATTGAATATTCCAATTATTATTATTATTTTTTAAAGTAATGGATTAATAATTGTAGTTCGACTTGTAGTCCACTTTAACAAACTACATATCTAGTACGGCAACGCACGGGTGGTTCTCGACCAATAAGATATCATCACCTCGTCTGTCTGGACATTTTTGGCAGATGGGAGTGCTACTGCTTAAGACGAGTTAACATTAGCTTGCTAAGATGAGAAGCCCGCCCGACAAGGTCAGAAACTGTGCTACGGTTAACGTTAAACTATGGAACGAAAAAAAGTGCAATGGCATTCTTTGAGCATCAGTAAAATCATAAATATTGTTGCATCTAACATCACTATATATATATTTTTTTAAAAACAATCGGTGGTTATGGTACTTGTAAGAGCCAAATTCAGGGTCACCTATGTGGGACAGTGTGTTACTCCTCCCAGTGAGGTTAATTGGGTCAAAGGGTTGCTCCTCCCACTTTAATGGGAACAGGTTGCATTTAGGTAGGACCTCACCTGTTGTTGGTTAGGTGTTGCTGCACGGAGGGCAAACAGTTTTTGACCACATATCCACAGCCTACATGTACACACTTGTGTAGCGTTTGTTTGTTCAATGGATTAACCGGATTACATGCCGACGAACAATAAATGGACCAAGTGTCCGCACAGCAGGTTGTATCGTGTGACGCTATCTTTGTTTACAATCGGTACCGTGTATAGTGCGTCAATTAGGTCAATCAGTGCAGCAGCGCCTCAGTGGCTTAAAGCACTAGGCTTAGCCTATACAAAAGTCAAAAACTTAGCCAAAGGAAGCTGTCTGAAGACGAAGCCACGGCGTGCGTGTCAAGTGTATGCGATGCTGGAAGGTAAACGGGAGCCGTAGCCAGAAAAGTGAGCTGTGCGGCGTTTGTATGGAGTAGCCTACCGTGCCAGCTGATTCTCATCTACTCACCGGCTGGCGGTGCTTGGAGGAGCTGCGGATTCGGCAGGGGACGGCGCGAGGGCTTGGAGCCAGTGTCGGGGTCATCGGATCTAGTCTACACGCATGCCATCTCTTCTCATCGCATCAGCTGTTGAAGACGCCGCTGGGCTTTGCATCAATTCAGCTTCATCATGTTCATCACGGGGAGGTATGTGTAGCGCGCTACCAACGTCTTAGATGGCCATCTAGGTTAAATGTGTGCACACAATATTGCGTAATTCCGATGCATCGGTCGCGAAGCGGATGAACAAACTTTGTATCGCGTTGTTTGTTGGGAACTGTTGACTGTCAGAATGAGCGTGGCCGAGGGGGCGGACAATCCACCACTCGTGGACGCGCATGCGCCGGTTGCTTCTGGTACAACGAACAGTATCACCGGTGACATTAGCTGCAGACCTAAACGGGTGATTACACTCACTGCCAAAGCCTTGTGTGATAAATTAGACCGATTACAAAAAGGTAGAAAATCAAAACTAACTAAAGCTGGTAATCTTAGAAACATGATACAAGGGTTTATGTCAAATGGCGATGTTTTACAGGTGCAACAAGCTTTTGATGAATTTAATCAATTATGTGAAGACATAAGGTGTATGCATGATTCTTTAATGTCTTTATTGCCACCAGAGGAACATGAGAGAAATGAAATATGGTTTCAAGCAAAAACGTTGTTCAATGATGACTTTATAAGAAAAATACAAGTGTGGTTGAAAAACAAGGTACAACATGGGTCTGATAAAAATATTGAAAAGGGTGAATGTTATAATGACAAAGATGAAATTAATCCAGATGACAGTGTGTCTAATATTGGTAATCCCTCAAATCAAAGTAACATCAGTCACAAGTCAAGCACCACTTCTTCAGTAACTAAAGCAGCAGCAAAAAAAGCTGCACTTCTCACACGCATGACAGCCTTAAAGGAGCTGCACAAACTGGAGGTGCAGGAGCAACAATTAAAGAGGAAAAAGCAACAGCTGGAATTGGAAACGGAGCTCGCAGCAACTACTGCCAAGCTTAATATCCTGGAAGCAGGTGGAAAGGTTGCCTCTCAAGTCTCATCAAATTGTATGAACTCATATTGTGAAAGGGAACAGAGGAGAATGACATCTGGTAACACACTTAACCCTATGGCCAAGGAATGGTCTGCTGCACAGACTTCACAGCAAAGGGATTGGTCACTGCCATTTCAACCATTAGCAATGGATTGTAGGCCAAAGCAAAATGTCTCATTTCCAATGGAACAAGCAACTGGAGTATATAAACCTTTGGAAACACCACAAGCGCCACCAATTAGGACTGCGTGGCCAAATCAAAGCAATGGACAGTATCAACAAATTCAAAATGAACCAGTAGGCCTAGGCCTACCACCTGACAATATTGTTGCCATCATGCATAAACAAAATGAAATCACAGCCTCTCTTGTCCACCAGCAGAGGCTGCTGTCTCTGCCCACACGAGACATTCCTGCATTTGAAGGAGACCCATTACAGTATCAAGCCTTTATCAGAGCATTTGAACAACTTGTGGAGGACAAAGCTAGCCAAGCGGATTGTCTATACTATCTGGAGCAGTTTACCAGAGGACAGCCAAGGGAATTGATTCGAAGCTGTCAGCATATGGCTCCTGAACGGGGCTACAGCCAGGCAAAGCGCCTTCTTGAGGAACACTTTGGAAACAAATACAGGATTGCCACTGCTTATATATCAAAGGCATTAGCTTGGCCAATGATAAAAGCTGAGGATGCCAAAGCCCTGCAGGCTTATGCTTTGTTCTTAAGGGGATGTTGCAATGTGATGGAAGAACTTCAGTACATGCAGGAGTTGGATTTGCCAACCAACATGAGGATGGTCATTTCAAAGCTACCGTATAAACTCCGAGAGAGGTGGAGAAATAAGGCTTATGACATAATGGAAAGTTCCCATGAAAGAGCTCATTTCAAGCACCTGGTCAGGTTTCTGGAGAAGCATGTGAAAATGCTGTCTGACCCCATCTTTGGTGATATTGACGGTGCAACATCAAATGCAGTTGGCATTAGGCCTTATAATAAGTTTACTATACAGCCAACACAGTCAAAGTACAAAGGCAGTAGCTTTGCCACTACTGTAACACAGGAAGATTCCGGTGAAGACAAGCCACCTACCAGTAACTTAAAGCAACAGGCCTGCCACTGCTGTTCACGTGCTCATCCTCTAGAAAAATGCCAACAATTCAAAGGTAAACGGCACAGAGATAAAATCAGCCTTTTAAAGGAGAAGGGCATTTGTTTTGGATGCTTAGGCGCTGGACATTTAAGCCGCGACTGCAGTAAACGCTTAGTCTGTGCAGTCTGTGAACAGCGACATCCCACTGTGCTTCATATCAACAAGACTAATGAGGAATCAGCAGTAGGAGCATCATCAGCCCCTCCACCAGCAGTAGTGACGTCTTCTTCTCAGACATGTGGTCAAACAGGGGACGGAAAAGACCGTTGTATTCTTTCCATCGTTCCAGTGCAGGTCAAAGCCACAAGGGGAAGTAAAGTTATACAGACCTATGCGTTTTTAGATCCAGGAAGCTCGGCCACTTTCTGTTCAGAAGACCTCATGCAGAAATTGAACATGGCAGGGAAAAGAACTAATTTCCTTTTAACAACCATGGGGCAGGAAAAGGTTGTTTCTGCTTACTCCGTAGCTGGGCTGGAGGTGTCCGCTTTGAATGAAAATAGCTTCTATCCTCTCCCAGAAACTCTCACACAGAGGAAGATGCCGGTAACCACGGATAATGTTGTAGTGGCGGCAGACGTGAAACAATGGCCTTATCTATCTCAAATTTCCATTCCCAGCATAAAGGCTAATGTTGAGATGTTAATTGGAAGTAACGCTCCCAGGTTATTGGAGCCTTGGGAAACTGTCAACAGCCAAGGAGATGGCCCGTACGCTGTAAGGACAGTATTGGGATGGCTCATCAATGGTCCTCTGAATGGAATTGGGAATGTCAGCAACCGTGATACAGCACTTTGTTCTGCTGTGGTGAATAGAATCTCTGTTTCTAACCTGGAGCTTATGCTGAAGAATCAGTATGAACACGACTTCAATGAAGTGCCGGTGGAGGAAAAGCAGGCGTCTAGAGAAGATCTAAGGTTTCTAGAGATTATGAGGAGCTCTTCAACACTACAAGAAGGAAGGTATTGTTTGAAGCTGCCCTTCAAGAATCCTGATGTTGTCCTGCCAAATAACTTTCCAATGGCCAAGCAAAGGATGCTGGGATTGAAGAGGAGGTTTGTCAATGATCCACAGTTTCATCAGGAATACTCCAGTTACATGAAAGGAGTTATTGACAAGGGGTATGCAGAACAGGTACCTCAGGAGCAGTTGGTCTGCAATGGAAAAATGTGGTACATCCCACATCATGGAGTTTTCCATCCAAAAAAGGCTTCTCTACGTGTGGTGTTCGATTGTAGCTCCACATATCAAGGGATATCTCTAAATAAGGAACTACTGCAAGGCCCCAACCTCAACAGCTCACTACTTGGAGTCCTGCTTCGGTTCAGGCAGGAGCCCGTCGCATTTATGGGCGATGTGCAGGCGATGTACCATCAGGTGAAGGTCGTGGAGCAAGATAGAGATGTTCTTCGATTTCTTTGGTGGCCAGAAGGAGACTTCAGCAGAGACGTCAGCGTCTACAGAATGACTGTGCATCTGTTTGGGGCTGTGTCGTCGCCTAGTTGTGCTTGTTATGCACTGAGGAAAACTGCGGAAGACAACATGTCAGATTTCTCTGCTGAGACTGTTCAAGCGGTGAAGCATCATTTTTATGTGGACGATTGCCTAATGAGCTTGGGCTCGGAAAAGGAGGCTATCCAAATGGTTCAGGATCTTAGCGCTCTCTGTAAGAGAGGTGGCTTCATTCTAGAGAAGTGGGTCAGCAACAGTCGAGCAGTTTTACAGACCATTGCCGACAACCAGTTGGCCAAGGATCTAAAGGAACTTGATCTGGACAGAGATAAGCTTCCCATCGAACGAGCTTTGGGCCTCCTCTGGTGTGTCGAATCAGATGTCTTCAAGTTCAAGATGGAGGTGAAAGAGCAGCCTCTTACCAGGCGTGGAATGTTGTCCACAGCTAGCTCTGTGTATGATCCTTTAGGTATGTTGGCACCAGTTACTCTGTCCGCCAAGATGATGCAACAGGAGCTGTGCAGGAGAGGCCAGGGCTGGGACGAGGCATTGCCACCTGATATTGAAAATCAGTGGAAACGGTGGCTGAAGGATATCGAGGTGCTGTCGTCATTCAAGGTGGACCGATGTGTGAAACCAAAGGACTTCGGTGAGCCTCTGCACAGCCAATTGCATCACTTTGCTGATGCCAGCACAGAAGGTTACGGGATTGTAACTTACCTTAGGCTTCAAAATGACAGAAGTGAAGTTCACGTTGCTTTTCTGTTGGGAAAGGCCAGGGTCACGCCCTTGAAGACTGTGACTGTTCCACGGCTGGAGCTATCAGCTGCCGTCCTAGCGGCAAGAGTGGATGTAATGCTAAGAGCAGAGCTTGAAGTTAACCTTGACACATCGTTCTTCTGGACCGATAGTACGGCGGTTTTAAAGTACATCAAGAATGAAGATAAACGCTTCCATACATTCGTGGCAAATCGTGTCACTGCCATCAGAGAGATTTCGAACCCTTCACAGTGGAGGCACGTGGGGACGAAGGAGAACCCAGCCGACATTGCATCCAGAGGAATAAGAGCGCCAGACTTTCTAAAGGATCGCAGTTGGCTCGAAGGCCCTAAGTTTCTTTGGAGTGCTGAGGAAGAGTGGCCAGCTAGCTCCGACAGTGAAATCAAAGTGACGTCAGATGATCCGGAGGTCAAGAAGGATGTCTTGGTAAACGCCACTTGTAGTGAGCCATCCAGCGCCACTGATCGTCTTCTGACATACTTCTCAGACTGGAGAAAGCTCAAGGTGTCAGTAGCCTGGTTCCTCAGGTTGAAAGCCGTCTTGTTGGAGCTCAGTCGCAGGAGGAAGGCCTCTGAAGATGCACAAGAGGACAAAGCCAGGCAAAAGGCCATAAGGACGCAGAGGACAAAACCCTTGACACCAAGTGATATGTCAGAGGCTGAGGTGGCCATTGTTCGTTATTCTCAGAAGCAAATGTTTCAAGATGAGATTTCCTCTTTGCTGTCTAAAAGAATGGTCAACAGACAAAGTTCCATCTACAAGCTGGATCCAGTCATGGAGGACGGACTCCTGAGAGTCGGGGGGAGATTAAACAAAGGAGCTATGCCCTTAGAGACAAAACATCCACTCATCCTCTCTAAGGATCAGTACATTTCCAGGCTCATTCTCAAAGATACTCACCAGCTATTGGGTCATAGTGGTCGAAGCCACACATTGTCAGCAGTGAGGAGGAAGTTTTGGATTACATGTGCCAATTCAGCTGTGAGGAGTGTGATTTCCAAATGCAGTTTCTGTCATCAACATCATGGAAGGTTTTTAGAGCAAAAGATGGCTGATCTTCCGAAGGAACGAATCGTCCCAGATCTCCCTCCATTTACGAACGTCGGGGTCGATTATTTCGGGCCTCTGGAGGTGAAGAAGGGCAGAACCATCTACAAGCGATATGGAGTGATCTTTACTTGCTTGGTCACTAGAGCAGTCCATTTGGAGGTGGCAAGCTCTTTGGAGACTGACGCCTGTATAAATGCTCTGCGTAGGTTCGTAAGTAGAAGAGGTCAAGTAGTCCTCATGAAGTCGGACAATGGAACCAATTTCCATGGTGCAGAAAGGGAGCTGAGGGAGGCTCTCTCCAAGATGGATAAAGATCGCATCCAACAAGCTCTTACTCCAGTATCCATCGAATGGCAGTTCAATCCACCAGGGGGCTCCCACCATGGCGGAGCATGGGAACGCCTGATACGTTCTGTGCGACGCATTCTCAGCTCAGTCCTGCACCAGCAAGTGGTGGATGATGACGGACTCCACACGATTATGTGTGAGGTGGAATCCATTCTTAATGATCGTCCGCTCACTAAACTGTCTGATGATCCGAACGACTTGGAGCCTTTGACACCGAACCATCTGCTCCTGTTAAAGGGCAAGCCAGCCATGCCGCCTGGGCTGTTTGATTCATCTGACATCTACGTGAAGCGACGTTGGAGACAGGTGCAATACCTTTCAGATTTATTTTGGAAGCGATGGATCCGGGAATATTTGCCGCTGCTGCAGGAGAGGCAGAAGTGGAATCAAAGAAGAAGAAGTCTGAAGATTGGAGATGTGGTGGTGATCATGGATCCTGCAGCTCCACGAGGGTCCTGGCCTCTTGGCAAAGTGCTGGAGGTTTTCCCAGATAGAAGTGGTCTGGTGCGTTCCGTCACTCTGCAAACCAAATCTAATGTTGTGAAAAGACCCATAACGAAGGTGTGTTTGTTACAAGAGGTGGATTAATGTGCTTTCATGGTTGGATTGTGAATTTGGCCTCTGCTTGTATTGAATTGTTGTCTGACGCCTTTAACAATTAGGGGACGGTGTTGTAAGAGCCAAATTCAGGGTCACCTATGTGGGACAGTGTGTTACTCCTCCCAGTGAGGTTAATTGGGTCAAAGGGTTGCTCCTCCCACTTTAATGGGAACAGGTTGCATTTAGGTAGGACCTCACCTGTTGTTGGTTAGGTGTTGCTGCACGGAGGGCAAACAGTTTTTGACCACATATCCACAGCCTACATGTACACACTTGTGTAGCGTTTGTTTGTTCAATGGATTAACCGGATTACATGCCGACGAACAATAAATGGACCAAGTGTCCGCACAGCAGGTTGTATCGTGTGACGCTATCTTTGTTTACAATCGGTACCGTGTATAGTGCGTCAATTAGGTCAATCAGTGCAGCAGCGCCTCAGTGGCTTAAAGCACTAGGCTTAGCCTATACAGTACTCGTAAAATGAAATGAACACTAACACGAAAAATCTAATAAAGTATGTGATTTATAGGCTTCTAAAACGCACTTAACCGTCAACACCTGGTCTGGAGTAATCGTTAATTTACGAGCGTTTCTAAAAGCGTTATGGTATATTAAAGTATATTTTACTGGTTATGTGCTGTGTGTGCGTGACCATCAATATGATAATCTGCTGCGCTGCCTGGTTGCATTGTCATATGTGATGAATATATCGTATTTTCTGCCATTTCGACTTGGCTAATGGATAATGAGCTCCGAGGAGCACTTGAAGGACAAAGAGGTAATCGGTCAGTGGTGAAACGTCACAACTCGGGAATTCGGGTAGCAAAATTATCTCTGACTTTCCCACTTGTAACTAGGCTACGACTGAATGAATTCAGCATATGTCTCTAGCTCGCTGACATGGGGTCATAGCCTATAACTTTTTTTTATCGACGTATATTAGGGCCCACTGCTGACCTGATTTTCCCCACCTGAGCTGATCATGTACTTACGCCACTGATAGCTCGGCTATATTTCCACATGTGATGCCGCACCTGGAATAACTCCTTGTTGATCATTACTCCTTGTCAGTTATGCTTACCGTATCCACGGTCGCCCCCCTAGTGGTAGTAGTTGATGTCCCGATATTTCCCTGAAATTAATTGTCATTTTGAAATAAATACGCCTTGAAATAAACACGAATTGAAATACGCCATGAAATAAATAGGCTCTACGCCTTGAAATAAATACAAATGGAAATAAACACGCGGTTAAATAAATAAAAGAGACGTAAAATAATTAATAGGTATTTACTTAATTGCTTATTTATTTATTTATTTGTTTCAATTTTGTCACATTTGGTCTTCCATACCAATCAACTCACTATCATATCTCGAAATCCATTTATAATGTGTTGAGTGAAACAGCAGGTGGGATACTGTGCAAAAATAAAGTTCAAATGCAAACTCAAATTTCAACTGTAGGCCTATTTAACATGTTAGTGATGAGGACTAGACAATAAACAATGACGTACAAAATACTTCACAAAACAATTAATAAATGCGCCTAATACAAGACTTAAAACCCGCCTTTAAAATCAGGGTAAAAGCAGTAACATCTCCTGAGTAATGGAGCTGAACTCCTGTTGAGCTCGCAAATCCAGACTCACCTCCACATCACAGAACTTTACCATGGCATAACAAATAATATCTAACAAAACCAAATGTTGGCTTTATAGACCCCTATTACGTATTCTGATATGAATTTTGCGCTATTCTACAGTAGGCTACAGTCTAAAGCCGGCGTCAAATATAAACATTAAACATACAAATATTGCATTGCCAGCAGATATTCCGACAATGTCGTGCCCCTCCTAGGCCTAATAGAAATCGATATTGCGCCCCTCCCCCTAATAGAAATAGATCTCTGCCCACCCCCGGAATGGTGCAGAATATTCTGACATTATGACAGTTGCCTAGTAGTAGGCCTATGTTTTTTTTTTTTTTGTAGTTTGCAAGCTTTTTGAAAAATTACCTTGGCATAAATATCTGCGTGATGCAACTTAGGTGCCTCTTCAGATTTGTGGTGTTTTTTCCACCTGGTTTATGACCGCATATTTTTTCTCCCGCTACAACAACGGTACATTCGGTTTTCCGTTCGCTCTCATCATATATAAAGTGAGTCCATATATCCGTCCTTTTCTTTCTTCCAACTTTTGACATACTAGTGTAGGGCTATTATCTGTCACCCCTCACGTTAGTTGCTTTGCTTTTTTGAAGTTCACGCGAATAACAGGATGTTGCCCAGGTAGGCAGAAAGAGTTGAAATGAATCCAATCAATGACGAGAATGCATATTCGTTATTTGGCATCACCTCTCTCTTTTGAGGTCTAACAAATATTCGATTTCGTTACTTATAATAACTTATAATTTTGTTATTTAAACAAAATTATGCCAGAAAGGTCAGTGTAAGGCAACGATATGAAGATATTCTTTGCAGCATTGGATAATGTCGTAAATAAAATAATTCTTTCACCGCCCTGTCGGGAGGGGTCAGGACCATTCCAATACATGTAATTCAAACTTTTTTCCAAATAGACACTACATTCCAGAGTCTGATATAACTTGATTTATTGGAAAAAAGTTTTTTATAAGTACAAGTACCCTGGCTGATTAACTAATCACACGTATATTAAATACACTCTCAATCACTCGGTCCAGTCGAAGTCTGTCAACTCCATGCACTCCCACGAGACGTTAAACAGGTCTGTTAATGACAGAAACAAAAATAGATAGCAGCCATGAAAGTTCAGATAACTCCTCTTTTATCCTTTCCTTAAACCCTGCCCTCTGTGGGTCGTAAGGTTGTTCTCCCCCCCCCCGTGAGATGTTTTTTTTTCATGGTCAACAGCGGCCTCTGCTGGTTTTAATTAAGGATTACATATGACATTCATTTACATATTAGTTTTGATGAAATGCTACGACTTCAATATATTGGAAATGGCCTGGCCACGGTTTGACCTTAGTAGTTCAATACATAATAATACAATGATCTAATGGGTTAAATAATACTAAGATTTTTTAATCTTATCTTATTATCAGTTTAGAAACTTGAGCGCTCAAGAATGATTTCCTTTAATAATAACCAGTTCCATTAGCCTAGATAGTAGTTAAATAAGATAACCTAGGTGGGTTATATTAGCACCCCTCTGCCTGAGATGTTATTTTCAATGTTATATTGGTTATTAGAATATCACTTTTTCTTTCTGTCAGAACAGTAAAAAATAAAAAGGAGAATATTTTGTTAATAAATCCAATTTAAGTTTTTTTTTCTTTTTCTTTCGTGTATGAGTATTTGTCAGAGTCATACAGTTGTTCTTGTGGACCTTTTTTCTATATACAGTAATACCCTGACATACGAGTTTAATTCGTTCCGTGACCGAGCTCGTAACTCGGTTTACTCGTATATCAAATCAATTTTCCCCATTGAAATTAATTGAAATACCATTAATCCGTTCCAGCCCCCCAAAAAACACGCTAATTTCTTTGTTACGTAGTTATACAAATGAGAAATGTATTTATAAATCATAAATAATGAATACAAAACATAATACAAAGATAATAAAATAGAATATAAAGAAATAAACTGGTTCTAAACTTAATTGCTACATTATTATTCTTTACTTACACTTACACATCTTCGTCAGTGATGTTTTCAGTTACGATTTTTGGCTTTTTCGTCACGCTTTTCTCACTCTGATCTGCAGGGCGTTTCGATAAAAACCTATCAATGGTGGTTTGTTTCTTCCTTCCCTTCAAAATTTTTCGGAAATGCGTTAGGCAAGTGTCATTACACAACGCCATAGTACATATTGTTGAAGTACTACGCTCAAACTCCCTCGCCAAGTCGACAACACGCACACCACGTTCATGTTTTGCAATGATTTCACGCTTAATTTCAAGCGAAATCATTCGCTTCTTCTTATCACTGTCCTTTGCCATTACTGTCTTAGGACCCATGGTTGAGTTACAACAAATAAATTTGGCAAAATAACTGCACCAATGAAAAAACGAGAGCTAAACACAACACAGATTACTACGAGGGGCCAGTTGTTCAAAGGTAATCTGATCGGATTTTGGTGATCGGATTGGATCAAATCTTGAAAATGGGTTGTTCAAAAGGGAAAGAAGGATTCTGAAATCGGATTAGATCACGTAATCCAATCCTAGTTTAAATCTGGATCAAACCTTCAGTTTGTGTTGTTCAAAACTTTCCTGTGGGATTTGGATAACTTTGATCCAAAAAAACAGGATTATCCTGATCCCAACAGGGGGTAGGATTTCAGGGTGGATTTCAGGGAGAAAATGTAGTAAAACTTTAAAATTGGTCAAATAATACAACATTTGTATCATTTAGTGTATATACTTTTATTTATATTTTGCACTTGACTTGTGTAACTGTTACAGTGATAAAGTAGACAGACTACCAATTAAGCCTTTCAGTATAGTAAAGTAAAAATAAAATAAAAATGATCCCCCAAACAGATTCCAATAACAAACAAAAATAATATATTAAATTTTTCTGTCATCATCACTGTATATTCATTTCAAAGAAACAATCATCAGAGATGAACCTGTCAAAAATAATTTCTAACAATTGCATCCCTCACTACACGTCCAGTCAGTCCCTCATTCTGACTGAACGGCAGAGGTTGGTCTGGTTCTTCATCAGGCTCAGGTGCATCATCAACATTATCACAGAGAGGGACATTGCGCCTGGAAGCTATGTTGTGCAGGACAATACACGCAAGTATTATGTTGCATGCTCCCTGTGGTTCCACTCGCAAGTAGTTAAGGCATGCAAAGCGTCTCTTCAGAACTCCATTTAAACGCTCAATTGCACATCTTGTTTTGCAATGAGCAAACTGCTGCAAACCAAGGCGAAACTTCAGATCCGCCTCCTAAAAGCAGGGATTGAAAATGCTGGTCTCTCCTCCTCTCCTCCTCAGATGAAGAAGAACCCTGAACATTCTTTATTTTGTTAACTATTGGACATTTAGCCTTTTTGTTAAAATTTAAGACGTTTTCAAAATATCCACGATGTATTTGTTAATATGTTTTTTATTTGTTGTGGCTCAGGGGTCATAAAAGAAATTATAAATGGAAGTGGATGTTTATGTTATTTTTGTATTTTGTCTCAAAATAAGAAACACTTAAAATGACCATGTTGGCTCTTCTACCTGTTCTTCTTTACATAGCTGGTAGTCCACATTGTGATATGTTGTCCCATTTAGAGTACTAGTAATCCGGATTTGGTAATCTTGAAAACTGTGTATCTGGATCAGGGTGATCCAATCCAATGTTGCTTTGAAAAACCGGCATGAAACTAAGACGGATTACCTGATCCTGGATAGCATAAAATGGGATTTCCAAATCCGGATAATTTTGATCCAGATAAAATTTTTTGAACAACTGGCCCGAGATGCTTCCACAACGAGATAACCACGTAAACTGAACGAGTGAGTGGGGGAGATGCGGGTGTTCGCTTGGTTAACTGCGCCATCTAGCGGAGGCGTCTCTAAGCTCGCTCCGCTTGCTCGGCTCGTAACTCGGGTCTAGGCTCGTAAGGCGAAGCAAGAAATTGTCCGAGCAACGGCTCGTAACTCGGAATACTCGTAAATTGGTGCACTCGTATGTCAAGGTTCTATACTTTAAATCTGCTAACCACACTTTAAGCTGAAGTATTCTCCCTGGAATAGGAGCACCGCTCTTGCTGCTGCAGGGTATTATGGTGAGGGGTGTACAAAGTTGGTCATTCCACATGCACATATGTGACATACTGCTCACGCCTGCGTACCACACCCTTCAGGTTAGCAGCGTGACCTTCAGAAACCCTGAAGCCCAATCCACTTCACCCATTCGTCTTGTGCAGGGTAGTGCTATAAGATCCGGGGCTGCATTCCAATCGCATTTTTTAGCTGTCCTATCTACTTGGTCCTCGTCTGACCCGGAAATCGATCGAGGTCCGCCATCTTTAAGGACATCCCAAACCGCTAAATGCTCCACCGAGGAGCGAGCAGTGGGGAAAGAGGAAGCTCCCGGAGAATCCTTCAGTGAGGAAACACGAGTGCAGCCTTTGCGGAAGTCTTTACTCAGAACGCGTGACGTGTTTGATCCACAATCACATCTGCCGCAGTTGAAAACATGGCGGGACCACTGGTACACAAATGTAAGTGCTTATCGTTCCTTTCTATGTAATTTATAAAGCGCTTTCATTTATAATGTCACTCGTTCTTTCGGACAAACGAAAGGCAAGTTTATTCATGAAAACAGAGACAACAAATATTGTAGTTCAGCGTGTAAGCGTAACATTTAGGACATGTTTCTGTCCCATATAGTTGTTTGTTAGCTAACGTTACTGCATAGGAAACGCAAGCTTCAATTAACCCATGTCCTTTCAAAACTGTATACAATTTTATATTGTACGCTATGCAATAGGCTATGTTACGTTTAGCCTATGTTCACACTGTTGAATGCATCCCGGCAAGTAGGCTAACTGAGAAATAGGCTCTACAGTCGTTGCTCGATTTCCAGTGTAATAACTGAAACATGAACACGCAGCTGCTTTGCGTTTAAAATATATGTTTCCTCACTCTTGTATGACAGAAATAATGTTATTTCAGTCTATGTTATTGCATTTGCTGTCTTTGACTGATGAAATGCACATTAGGCTAGCTTATTAGGATAGGCTACTATTTTGCATCATGTAGCCTACTTACATATGTCATGTCTGAATTATGGGCTTGTGAAGCCCCTTGACACATGCCGTTGTGATTTAGGGCTATACACAGACATTACTAGCTGGTTTTTACTTGCAGGTCTGTTGTGTCATTTACAGGGACAGATGAGAGCACCCTCAGCCTCATTCGGCTGAGGTGTGAGAACGAGCAACTGTTTACGGGGAAGAGGCATGTAGCAAAGAAAGCTTGGGGGTGAGTCATTAGTGACATTCTATAATGTGTGATGTCACATAGAACTAAAATATGTTACACAGAAACATTGGCAATAAGCCATTTTTTATGTTCTTGCAGGACCATGTCACTGTCCATATTGGTGTTCCTACATGTCATAGATTAATGTTGACGGAATCACTCCTCAGCACCATGATTCATGTCTTGTGTTGAAGTAGTTAATTGTATGCAAATGACAACTTCTGATATCCCTAATGTAAGTGTGATGGCAAGAGGCATGCCTGCCCCTGTAAATGGATAACACATAAACATGTTATGGCATGGCAGTAATTGTTGTAGGGCACTTGGGTATGGTATGGTAACATGTGTTGTTTTTCTCAGTGAAATTCGTCTGCAGATGGGCCTACAGGGCCAGGTGAGCCCCACCCAAATTGCAAAGAAATGGGACAACCTCAAGCAAAAATATAAGGTGAGGTTCAATTTATGATGTTTTTCCTTTGCAAATTTGTAGTTTCTATTGCATACTGAAACAAAATTATGCCTGTGCAATAGGCTCACGGCTCACCTTCACCCTTGCATCTTTCCTTGTAGGCACTCAGATGCCCTGCTACAGAGATGGAACAGAAAGGGCGAGGCCACAGCAGCCACATGGCCATGGTTTAATGCAATGCATGAGGCCATCGGGGGAGGCCATCTATTGATCCTCCTGTCCTGATGGACTCATGTGTTGCAGAAAACCTGGCACATGTGGCTGATGAGACCTCAGATGGCACTGGCTCATCTCTTCCTGGATTTGTGGCGGTCACTTGTAGCCGGGCGTGTGTGGAGGAGGAGGAAGAGGATGCACAGCCTGGCTCAAGTAGCCTCCTACTGGAGAATGATGATGGGCCATATCCCTCTGCCTGTCCCCCACCCCCCAAAAGGAGAAGGACCGGTGAGGGAGCTGTTCTGCGGTTCCTGAAGGAAGATGCTGCCAGAAAAGAGGAGCGATTCAAGGCCACACTGGAAAGCTCTAATGAGTTTGAGAAAATGCTTAATAAAATGTAAATAGTTCACAAGTGTTTGTCAATTTGTTTTTTACTTGTGTTTTTACCTTTTAAGATATAGTTTTCATCTGAGTGCCCCCTTCAGCAGCACAAAACTATTTGGGAGAAAAGAAACACACAAATACTAACAATTTTGCTGATCGTGTAAGCTTCAGGAGGGTAATACCTAGGCTATTTCTGGCTTATCGGTCTCTCGCTCTTTACTGGTAACTTCAAGTGAATGTCTTCCTTTTTGTAAATTCTAAGTAGTCAGCCTACATTCATTAATGAATGATTTGCAGTCATTTTTTTACAGAATCCTCACTTCCCCGACAGGTGGTTGACATACATTGGTGTCAAAGTGGTATGCTTATAGTGTGTTTTTAAATAAATAAAGGTAATGAAAATGTGGCACAGAAAAGATGTATGAAACTGATATGTTAGTATCCATAAGTGATTTTATTAACACTAACATAACAAATAAAACGTGGATTAACACTGGACAGAAAGAGGGGCTGCAGGGAGAATATACAAACATAACAAGAAACGGAGACACTAACAAAAAGCTCTCCTGTATAAATAATATTTCAAACAATTGCCAAATTACATATAATCATGTTCATTCAGTGCTACTGGACACATATTTGGAGCAGACGGTTGCCCCGCCAGTTGGTTTCGCCGGCCATGTCCGCTTTGTTCCCCCCCTCACTGGACGTGGTGGAGCCACACCAATATCACCAACATCCTCGACAACCTCAAGGATGTCCCCCTTTGTCAGGCAGATGTTATGGAGCATGGCACATGCGGTGATGACCGTGGGTACAAAGGTGTGGTCCACCTCCAAAGCCTTGAAGAGCAGGCACCTCCTGGACCCTTAAGTGGTGTGCCCAGACAACGCTCCCCATGCGGCAGTAGCATTATCAATGCTTCCATGGAGCCATGGCTCAGACGGTAGTCTACCATGAGGTTCTGGTCCCCATTAAAGTAAAGCTGGAGCACTGGCACAGTGGCATTTTCTTGGGCATAATGCCCAGCTGTTGGATCGTCGACCTAAAAAAGAATGAAATGAAAAACATGAAGTGTGTACATGCAGCCTACAGTTCACACAAGTTGATTGATTAACACCAAACCACAGTAGCCAAATGTATAGTTTGTAGTCCTACATGCAGGTAAATGTGTGGTATTATAGAACATGCAATTACTATGTGTGTATGACATAACTTTGCTGTATATTTATCCAGGTGAATTCTACTCCACCCACTGTTAAAAGTGCTTCATGCTTATCAATGTCCATGTTTGATCAAGAGCACTGTCTTATGACTACTGTTGAGAATACGTGATTCTTACCTCACTTAGGAACAGGACGGAGCGAAGCCGTCGCGATCCCCTGAACTGGCAACGCCACCGTTCCCGCTGAAGCCGGTGCCATGCGTTTATGGCGAACGCTAGGTTCATTGCGGAAATGTTGATTGCGGAAGTTTTGAAATCAGTATCTGTCGCTTATATACCATCAGATCATACATGCTTGATTAATTAATTAAACGGCATCAGCCCGGTTATTGGCTGGAAGTGTCATTTGTAATGTGCTCCAATTTTAACGAACAAACATGCATTCGAGTCCATTGATGAATTGGCCATTGAGCGTGTGGAATATAGGCGTAGCCTACTTACAATTACAATTATGCTTCGTGCGATCTTTACTCACACAGTGATAAATAGCCGTTTGTTGTGGATGTGTTAATGGGACACTGTAATTGAAACATCTGTAATTGAGAGACAATATTCTTATTTCACATGTCATTTTCACATCTGTCAAATTGCATGGGCGAAAAATAAAATAAAACTCAAATAAAACAATAGTTTATACCATGTTGCATGCAAAAACAAGCTCAGAGATAAAAATACGATAGGCTACAGAACAATCCGTTAGCATTAAAGGCCACTGACAGCTGATACGGGGTTTTTTTTGTTTTTTTTTGACAGGTGATACAGCTGTGCACACGTCATTAGTAATTGACGTCGCTTCAGCTGACGCTTGACTGAGCAAGGACGTTCCATTTGCTTAATTCATGTTGTCTCGGTTGCTGCGTCCTCGTATGTGATCCTTGGATCCTTTCCTTATGGCCTCCACTGGGTGGAGCTAATGAGCGAGGAAAGGACCGAGGAAAAGATGCAAGCAGTAAAAATATGGGATTGGAATGCAGCCCAGCTACAGCGTTGGAGAAGCCTCACGCTTGATCGAAGCCTCATGCGTGAGCAAGAAAATGTGCGCATGCGCACAAATGTAGCCAAATCCCGGAGTGAACTCACGCGAGACCGAAACCTGTTGCATGACCGATTGAAAAAGGAAGTGCGCATGTGCGCGAATGCCTGTGGCGTGATTGAACTGCAAGATATTGGAATTAAATGTACCGATTACTCCCAATATTAAAAATACACAACAAATAAAACTGGAGAGAAATCCCTATTTATGTATTTTTCATTAACAAATCAATGTTAAAATAATAATATGATCCTTCCAAATGACGAAGCATGGCTACATGGAAATTAAAGCGTAGAACATGAAATGCATTGAGAGTCCGAAACTCATATTTATTTCTGTCCAAAACTAACTCTGACCAAAACTATTTTCATCTGTACATAACCATCTAAGAGTGTATATATTACAGTAACAATCTAGTAGCTACTATACAGTCAAGCCGGAAAGTCTGCACACCCTTTTCACCTTTTCCACGTTTTATTACGTTACAAACATATTCTAAAATAGATTGAGTTAATTTTTTGTCTCAAAATTCTACACAAAATAGCCCATAATGACGAAGTGAAAACTTAGGTTTTTAGACATTTCTGCAAATTTATTAAAAATCGAAATATGTACACAAGTGTGCACACCCTTTGATATGACACCCAAAAGTGAGCTGAGGTGCATTTTGTTTCCACTGATACTGCTTGAGATGTTTCTACAACTTAATGGGAGTCTACCTGTGATACATTCAATTGATTGGACATGATTGGGGATTGCCAACACATGCCTATATAAGGTCCCACAGTTGACAGTGCATGTCAGCGCAAACTCCAAGCCATGTGGTCAAAGGAATTATCTGCAGACCTCAGAAACAGGATTGTGTCAAGGCATAGATCTGGAGAAGGGTACGGAAAAACTCTGCAGCTTTACAGGTCCCAAAGAGCACAGTGGCCACCATCATTCGTAAATGGAAGAAGTTTGGGACCACCAAGAATCTTCCTAGACCTGGCCGCCCGGCCAAACTGAGCAATTGGGAAAGATGGGCTTTGGCCAGGAGCTCCAGCGTATCCTTGTGGAGATGGGAGAACCTTTCAGAAGATCAACCATCCAGGCAGCACTCCACCAATCAGGCTTTTATGGTAGAGTGGCCAGACAGATGCCCCTCCTTAATAAAAGGCACATCACAGCCCGCTTGGAGTTTGCCAAAAGGCACCTAGAGGACTCTCAAACCATGAGAATCAAGATTCTCTGGTCTGATGAAACCAAAATGGAACTTTTTGGCCTGAATACCAAGCGTCACGTCTGGAGGAAACCAGGCACCGCTGGGTGTGCAGACTTTCCGGCTTGACTGTATGTATGGCTTCGATCCCACATGAGGCTTCTCCTATGCTGCAGCTAGACACTTCCCGGGTAGTGTTGATGCGAATCGAGTTGGGGCAGGGACTTTCTTTGCACTCCAGCCATCCGGAAGCATTTAGAACTACGCAGGTACAAGTAGGGTATAGCCTGTTTGGATTGTTTGTTTGGGGCTTTTGTAAAATATTTCCAAAACTCCATCTTTCACTGTTGAAAATAGAACTATTGGCGGAAGCAAGACATTCTAGGCTGAGTTCTAGTAGACAGATGCGTCACTGCAGGTCAGCCAGGACTCCTTTTAGGCTCCAGTTATTTCAGGGTAATACATGGTGTGATGGGTGTCAAGTGTATAAAGAAGTTTCAAAATGGAGTAAGGACTATTTGAAGAGTTCAGGTAATACCAAGGTGTAGAAACAAGGCTAAAAAAAGTGTCCAAGCGATCACAAGAAAGACAGGTGCTGCACAGGTTTTGTTTGAAGTTTAACATGAGGTGAATGAGAACAGACAATGCAGACAGAGGGTTTGGATTTTAAAAAGCTTAGTTTTTTAAGTTTATACACAGATTGCACATCTTTAAATTCATTTAATTAAACCTGGTTAATTGCTATATAATACAGGAAAAGGTTAGACAGTTTATTACCATTCAGCAGAAATGATCAGTTCTTATTGGCTGCATTTTGTTGAGTAACTTGAGGGTTTGTGGGAAGGAGGGCGATGAGCTCGTTCACTTTGCTTTGAATCTGAATCAACTGAATTCTTCAATATTAATATTTACCCTGTTATGAGTTTTCCACTGTGCTGCAGTCTGTAAGAGGACCTTCACTTGTATGGCAAACATCAGTAACTTGTATTTCAAAGGATACTAGGAATTAAATTCAGGTTCACATCTAAATACAAATTTGCCAAATGACCTGAACTTTACATCCATTTCAACTAAGGATCACAAGGGGGAGCACAGAGCACATCGCTGACTACTTCAGCTGCAGTCTAGATCACATGACTGGGTAGGTCTGTTTGTCAGGGGGAAAAAACTAAACAAAAAAGTCTAATATAATCTATTTGTATCACAAATTGTAACAGTATCTGAGTCACAACGCTGGAGTCAAGGTAGGGATGTGAATCACTGTGCTGGAGTACAAGGTAGGGTCCATTTCAATTGAGTCCTTTCAGGAAACAAATTAAAATAGATTGAATTAATTGGAAAATTCCCACAATGATATTCTGTGGAGGGGACACATATTTAGTAATCTGCCAGACACCTTTATCCAGAGAGATCTACTAACATTTACTTTAAACTTGTGATCAAGAAGGTTTGGTGAAGAACAAAAAAGGTGAGGTTCACATGTATCAGCTGGACGGGTTTAGACCTGGCTCACAGCGCACAGCTGGTGGGGGGGAAGGGTTGAGGGTGAACCCCACGGACGGCGTCAGGTCCAGCTCCTCCTTGGACACCCCCGGTGGTGGTGAGAAGTGGAACCTTTGCAGGAGGAAGGTGAAGAAGAGGAAGAGCTCCATCCTGGCCAGGCTCTCTCCCAGACAGGCCCGTTGCCCTGCGAGGAAGAGATAATCACAGCACCTAAATACAGCTACAGGAGAGAAATAATCACAGAACCTAAATGTAGCTACAGGAGAGCGAGTCACACGACATGTATACAAGATAGACCAAAAAAGAGAGAGGGGGGGGGGGGAGGGGGTGTTCTGTGTACACCTCTACTAAACCCTGGCAAAACATTACAGACTGCAGACTACTCTTAGTACAAACTGAAAAGTGTGGATCAGGTAGCTGATGTCATATCTGCAGCATTCTTGCACTGGTTAAAGATTTAGAGTTTTGCTTTGCCATGTACTGCACTGAGCTCTACCTGCAGAAAAGGGCATGAAGGCGTCTCTCCTGGTGAAGCAGCCCTTCTCATCCAGGAAGTGACCAGGGTTGAAGCTGTGGGGGGTCTCCCACTCTTCCTCATCCTGCAGCACTGATGTCAGGAGTGGGATCACTGTAGTTCCCTGTAACACAGACACACACACAACTTACTACCATCTGGCAAATGGTACTAGAGCATCCGGTCTTGGACCAACAGGGTCCGTGACAACTATTAATGAGCGATAAGTGCTGTTTAATACCCCCACCCTAAAAACAAGGCATTGGCTGCCACCATAGACATACAGTGGTTTTCAAATAAATAGCAGTGCGTTAAAAAAGTGAATAAATATGCTAATATTTTCAAAAGCTTTTTTTTTTTTAAAAGCATTTTTTAATAGCTTTTAGTTCCATATTTCAAATGTAGTGGAAACATTTGAAACATTCAATTCCAAATCAAAGCATTAACAAATTTGATCAAGTTTGCGTTATTCTTTTACAGGAAGCAAAGAAAAGGAATATTAATCTGTTCAAAAAAAATTGCAATGTCGACATTTTTCTCTTCAAACTCAAACACTTACTGTATAAACTGAAGACATTTTTCAAGATTTAACTTCACTTTAAATTACTCAACTAATATTTAGTTGCATAACCATTGTTTTTGATAACTGCTGCGCATCTGCGTTGCATCGAGTCAACCAACTTCTGGCACCTAGAAACAGGTATTTCAGCCCAGGATTAACTACATTCCACAGTTCCTGTGAATTTTTGGCTTTTGCTTCAGAAACTGCATTTTTAATGTCACCCCACAAGTTTTAAATGGGGTTGAGGTCGGGGATTGAGCTGGCCACTTCATTCGCTCAATCCTTTTTGTCTGGAACCAAGATGTTGCTCACTTACTCGTGTGTTTGGGGTCGTTGTCTTGTTGAAACACCCATTTCAGGGGCATTTCCTCTTCGGCATACGGCAACATAATCTCTTCAAGTATTTTGATGTATTCAAACTGATCCATGATCCCTGGTATACGATAAATAGGCCCAACACCGTAGTGTCCCCATACCATGATTATTGCGCCACCATGCTTCACTGTCTTTACAGTGTACTGTGGCTTGAATTCAGTACCCGGGGGTCGTCTGACATACAATGTCTTCCTTGGCAAATTTTAACCAATTCTGCACATGCCGTTTTTTCAACAATGGTGCTTTACGGGGGCTTCTTGATGATAGCTTAGCTTCGATCAAATGTCTTCTGAATGTAACAACACTTACAGGTAATTTTAGATAATCTTTGATCTTTCTGGAGGTGATGATTGGCTGAATCTTTTCTATTCTTCGATCCGTTTTAACAGTAGTTGCTCGTTTTCTTCCGCGTGTTTCAGGTTTTTGTTGCCATTTTAAAGCATTTGAGATCTTTTTAGCTGAGCATCCTATAATTAGCTGCACTTCTTTATACGTTTTCCCCTCTCCAATCAACATTAATCAAATTGCGTTGTTCCTCCAAACAATGTTTGGAACGGCCCATTTTACTTAGCAATTCAGAAGGAAATATATTTTATAACAATGTGTGAAACATTTTCTTCCCTTCTTCCTTAATAAAAGACAATGACACCTGTTTTTTCACAGAATTAATGAATTCTCTAATTAAACTCCACACTGCTATTATTTTGAACACGCCCCTTTCAATGAATGAGTCAATTACTCAGAACAAGCGTCGTGCATGTCATGACAGTTGGGTCTGTTGTTTTTCTATTACACTACTACATCTACAAGTTAATTATTTGCCATGCAGAAATATCACTACTACTAATAACTGGTTCATCAGGTTACTGATGTTGTACTGCTATTTATTTAACACAACTGTAGACAGACACCCAATGTCTCTCAACGGTACGTAACTCCTGCTATCTGTACATAACTCCTGCTATAATGTAATGGCGCTGTAATGGCGACATGTAGTCCAGCTGTCTCTCGTGTTCATGTTTGTTCATTTGAATGTGTTTTGTTGTGTCAGGCTTTTGTTTTTGTTTTTTTCATGCGCTGTGTGTCTGTAGTGGGATGGGGAAGTGGACTGGAGATTTTTCAGGGCACTCCTGCTGCTCGTTTGATAATATTGACGAATTGTCTAGTTGATATAATTTTGTTTGTGGTCGTCACCATGGAGACACATTTGCAACATATGCTCGGGAATGTCCGTTGGATCTGCAGACAGCAGCAACAAAGTTTACAATCGCTCTTCACCGGAGTTGGAGATTTCGGGACTGATCCGGGAGTGCAGGCAGTCTTCGGAGGGCAGCCGGGGAAGGAGAACATAATGCGGGGGAGGAGTGAGGAGACGACTGGGAGGATTGACGCAGTTCGGTGCTCCGTTTCGGCGGTGTACAGAGACCGCGTGTATGGAGGAGAGTCGTAGAGGCGGAGTTTGTGTGTTGGACTGCTTGGTGACACTGGACATCTCAGGACAGCGGGACTATTTTTTTAATCATTGCTTTTTTAATCACTTAATTCACTTTATTGATGTAATGATTCTGTTGGATGTCTGTTTGATATGTTTGTTTCTGTGTTGTGGGTCTGCCCCACTGTTTTTTTGTTGTTGCTGGTGCTACAACTGAAGTTCCCTTGCTGGAAAATAAGTTATTCTGTTCTATCTGTACATAACTTCTGCTATCTTTACAGAACTGCTGCTATCTGTACACAACTGCTATCTGTACACAACTGCTATCTGTACACAACTCCTGCTATCTGTACAGAACCCCTGCTATACACACATAAGCCCTGCTCTCTGTACATAACTCCTGCCATCCGTACATAACTCCTGCTATCCGTACACAACTCCTGCTATCCGTACACAACTGCTCTCTGTACATAACTCCTGCTATCTGTACAGAACTCCTGCTATCTGTACAGAACTCGTGCTATCTGTACACAACTCCTGCCATCCGTACACAACTCCTGCTATCCGTACACAACTCCTGCATACATATACTCGCTCATGTCCGTATCTATAGAATATTGGGGCAAACTACACTTGCATCCTATTTCAGGCAGGTTCATCGTGGCTGCAGTTGCTTTAAACTTTTCAATTTTTGCCCTAAAGGTGGAAATAAATAGTTTCAAAAATGTGTTTTCTGATCTTCCCCATGTTGATGGATGACTAAGAGGTTTTGGCCTGTGTGTCACCTCATATTTACACCCCAGTGAAAATGGAAGTTGAGAATGACCACATGATAGTTCATAAACACTCAGGTGTGCTTAAAAAAGCAAAATATGAACAGGAATATACTATAGTTAGGTTTTGTTTGTTACTATTTTTAGTGTTGCCAATAATATTGACATGTTTTATGAGAAAAAATATATATTTTTAATGGATTTAAAATTTTTTATGAAAGATTAAATGTTTCAGTGCCAGGTCATGTTGATAAAGGCCAAAGACATTTTTATAGCCTTTTTTGCACATATTTTCCAGGGTTGCCAGTAAGTTTCTTGTGGGCACTGTAAATATGGATTTTTGAAATACTAATTTAAGATATTTTACAGGAGCAAGCAAAAATACCAATAAGATGCTTGGATATACTAAGTAAAGTGTTTAGTCTAAATCAAAGGAGGTTACACGCAATGCCTTCATGAGACCAAATTTACCAATACAGACCAAGAGGTTCTTGAGAAAGTACAAAGAAGGGCAACTAAAATGGCTCCAAGGTTCTCAAATGGGGCACTATCATTGTACTGGCAGATATCCAGTTATTTGAAAGTAAACAGCTTGCCAAGATATGTTGTAGAGGTAGACACCCTCAGGGTGATCAAGTCCAAGCTTGGCACTGTGATGAATACTGCCTAGACCAGGGATGTCCAAGCTTATCCTAAAAGAGCCAGTGTGGTTCAGGTTTTTGTTTTTCCCCAGCACTACGACACCTGATTCTACTTATTAAGGTCTTGATTAAAGACCATGATTAGTTAATTAGTTGAGTCAGGTCACCCCTGCTCTAGATTGTAGATAATTGAGCCTTGCAACCTTTCTTTAAACTGGAAAGAAGAAGAAGAGGAGAGGGAGGGAGACAACAGAGGTGAGAGGAAGAGAGGAGAGGGAGAGAGGGAAGGATAGAGATGAGGGGAGGTGATGGTACCTTCTTGATGAAGTATCCCTGGAAGGTGACATCACAGCTGGTTGTGTGAGGAAGGCTCATGGGTACAATGTTAGCCAGTCTCTGGATCTCGTGGATCACGGCGTCTGTGTAGGGCAGGTTCCTCCGGTCTTCCACCCGGGGTTCCCGTTCCCCAATGACCCGACTCAGCTCCTCCTGAACCTTATCTGCACCAAGAGAGAGCGAGATGTTACATTTTCTCGAACAATCCAAAAGGCCAACAACGATACTCTAATGAGTGTGTGTGTATGTAAATGTCAGTGCATGCATGCTTGTGTGTGCGCACGTTTGCATCTGTGCGCACACAATGGTGTCTGTGTATGTGCATGTGGATTTTGCACATGTGTGTAACCTTTAAGGTGTGTGTGTGTGTGTGTGTGTGTGTGTGTGTGTGTGTGTGTGTGTTCCCCACCCTGTATATGGGGGTACTTGGCCATCAGCAGCAGGCCCCATCTCAGGGTGGTTCCAGTGGTATCCGTTCCTGCAGCAAACAGGCTGCCGACAGTATATTTCAGGTTGTTGTTGTGGAAGTAGGAACCCGGCTGGTCTGACTCCTGAGAGGGAATAGGTACAGAACACCATAGAGACCATGAACAAGTAATTAAATAAACTATTGGTTGAATAAACAATAAACTATTTCTGAAAGATATTAAAGATGTATTTCAAAATGTAAAATGGTATTTGTCACTTCTCAGAAAGCTGGGAGTTTGGAGCAGGAGTTTGCAAACACAGAAGGACTTTTTTTTTCAACTTACAGCAAGAGTGGAACTGGCTTCCAGTAGAATAATACAGTTTAAATTAAGAGCAGAATAATTAGGGAGAGACACACGCCTTGGGGTTTTACTAAATGCATAGTTAGGAGATGAACCATTAAGAGTTCTGAAAATTGAAAGTGCAAGACTTCACTGAAAGATTGTCTTCCTTGAGGTAGGAGGCCATGCTGCTATAAAATACATTATAACTTGGCAAATAGCTGGTTTTAAAAATATAATTTGACAGTCTACTGGGTTATTTGCAGACAGACTGTGAATGCTGAGCTATTCCTGCCTTTACAACATTTCTCTGAAAATCTTGTAAAATAAATGTATTGAAAAATGCTGCCTTCAACTTCAAATTCAGGCACCTTCATAGGTATCATGCTGCGATGTCTACAAATTGAATTGGAATAGCACTTAAATTTGTGCTTTCTACATTTCAAGAATTCTTATTCAGAGTGACTTACTAAGGTTACATTCTTTTCATCCTCAGAGTTACAAACCCAGTTCCCTAACCACTATGCTACGCTGCCATTTTACTGCCCCCATGCAGCATAAACCCAGTTCCCACTGTGAGTTGTGGTTTGAAATCGGGTAATCACATGGGCTACGTTATTTTAGAATCTCTCTGGTCACATTGATGCGTGTGTCCCACACAGCTCAGTTTTGCCGGGAAATAGCCTGCTGGCTATATTCTAACCGGTTAATAAACATTCACTTTTAAATAAAGTTGTTTATCCCAGTTTATCTGGTTTTCCCCCTGAACGCGAATGGTGTTTCACCGACTTTTCAACAAAAACGTGCACTGGGGTGTGCAGTCTATGGCGCCGATAACATTGGACAGGTTGGCAATTTCATAAAAACCCTGCTTTACCTCCACCTGTCTTTGCATCTTGTAGGGGAACTGGATGTATGCTGGCATTAGCTGGATTAAGCTGTTGACCACAATTGCAACCCTGGCTACAGACATGTAAGCCACTTTAAAGTGGTTAAATTGGTTAAATGTGTGTTATAGCATAGCCTATGTAAGGTCATGCAGAATATTTTTTTTTTAGCAATTTAGAAAAAATAGTAGGCTACTGGGAGCGTTCATTAGCCTATGTTATGGGTCTAATTAAACAGCGTCATAGCCTACAATTGATTAATAGGCATAATCTAGTGTTTGCTTTTTACAATCATAATTTATTTATGTTTGCAATGTGTATTTCAAAAACTACTTTTAGTGTTGTGATTTTAACAGAAAATAAAAATAAATGAATATTCAAATTATCACTCAGAAGCTACATTTCCCAGCATTCTGCATTTACGAACGAGGTACGTGTGCTCCGGAGCAGGTGTAAATTTTGTTCGGAGGTACTAACAAATCTCAGATACAAAAATGTTGATGAATACCAAAATACGGGCAAAAATGCAAATACGAACCATTTACGTCCAAATATGTTCTGCTCACGTTTACGTTTATCTTATATGGTAAAAGGTAGGTTCATAGTACAAAAAGAAAGATAAGAACTAATTATTTAAGGCTAACAGCCAAAACGAAAATAAACCCACAAAAACGGGCCAACTAGAAAACTAGTCGAATACCAACTAAATCTCCCGAGCTCATGTAATGAGCTAAAAACGGGAAACTTAGTAAAACAAAAGAACACTCTCGGTTACCGTAGCTCAAAGCCGGTAGAGTGTAAAACCAAAACGAAAGTACAAAGAAAAACTCTTTCAGAGAACAGCAAAGTACAAAATAGATAGCACCAAACGCTACCATGCGGAAAACAAATTCTATACCCGATTAAGTAGCTATAGCAAGTTTAGAAGTGAATGGCAGTTCCCACGAAGCTAATTTGCATGTGAAAATATGAAGGCCTATATTTTTGTAAGGGCAGACTCCAAGCCAATTCACATACTATTTTTACCAACACAGGCAATGTGAACCACACAGCTTGTCATGGATAATTCCTCACACACGCACACACACAAACACACTTATACACAAAATATATTTTAAGAAACCAGATTCCGATCTTAATTCACCTGCCTCGTAAAATAAAGATGAAATAAAATAATAAATAAACTGCAGGTTGCATGATGTTCCCAGTCACAATGCTGGCTTGAATGCAATACCTGTGGAAATCTCTCTGGATAAGAGGGTCTGCTAAGTGACTCTACTGTAATGTAATGGATGCTTGTGGTTAAGGGTGACGCACAGGGCGGTTAAACGGAGTCCTGGTTTCGTTCCCTCTCTCCATACCTCCTGCTGCCGAACTAGGAAGGAGTCCACAAATCCTCTGAGGTCCTGGGGGTTGAGTGTGTCCTTCAGTCCTTGCACCAGCCCCATAATCTTCTCAAAGTTCTTTTTGCTGTTCTTCAAAATCTGGGTCCTTTTCACTAACAACCGGCCACAGCACCAGCGTAGCCACGGGAACGTGTTGTACAGCTGCAGTAACCGGCCCAAAACCCACAACAGCTCAGGATCAGAACCACAAAACACTTTTAACATTTTTAAAGCAATCTCCCCAACTTTTTTCTCCCTGATTTGAGAAATCTAAACCTCTCTGTCCCCTGCAGTCCATATGAGGACAGACCTGAGACAGACCTGGGTCAAATATTTAGACACCAGAATAAAATACTGTAAATCACTGACAAATTTGAAGGAAATTTGCTAATATTAACCTTGCCAGGTAAAGGGTTAAATACTGTGCAACCCAAAATTCCTGCGTTCTGGGTAATTCATACAGATAATTACTGGAAACATAGTTTGTTTACATTTACCAGGGAACCTCAGGAGTGTATTCAGATATTACCAGCATCTAAAGAGTTAAAATGTTTGCAATATGTATATTTGACCCAGGTCTGTGCAAAGACCAAATCACAGGAGAACACAGTGTACTCACCTGTGATCCAGTAACTATTTCCCACAACACTACAGAGCACATGCTACTACAGCAGAGAGCTACACCTGACTGGTGGAAAGGCATCTCTCTCACTGAGAGAAACTGGTAGCCTATGGGCTCCTGATGTGTCATTCAGAGGAACTAATGTAGGTGTAACACGAGGAACCCTAACTGACTTACCCCACCCTACCCCTGGAAGGGGGAAAATCTACTGTCCCACCACTATGGTCTCTGTTATACAGTTGTGTTCAAAAAGTAGCAGTACAACATCAGTAAACTGATGAACCACTGTTATTAGTAGTGATATTTCTGCATGGCAAATAATTGACTTGTAGATGTAGTAGTGTAATAGAAAAACAACAGACCCAACTGTCATGACATGCACGCTGCTTGTTCTGAGTAATTGACTCATTCATTGAAAGGGGCGTGTTCAAAATAATAGCAGTGTGAAGTTTAATTGGAGAATTCATTCATTCTGTGAAAAAACAGGTGTCATTGTCTTTTATTAAGGAAGAAGGGAAGAAAATGTTTCACACATTGTTATAAAATATATTTCCTTCTGAATTGCTAAGTAAAATGGGCCGTTCCAAACATTGTTCGGGAACAACGTAATTTTATTAAAAAGTTGATTGGAGAGGGGAAAACGTATAAAGAAGTGCAGCAAATTATAGGATGCTCAGCTAAAAAGATCTCAAATGCTTTAAAATGGCAACAAAAACCCGAAACATGCGGAAGAAAACGAGCAACTACTGTTAAAACGGATCGAAGAATAGTCAGAATGGCAAATATTCAGCCAATCATCACCTTCAGAAAGATCAAAGATGATCTAAAATTTCCTGTAAGTGCTGTTACAGTCAGAAGACGTTTGATCGAAGCTAAGCTATCAGCAAGAAGCCCCCGTAAAGCACCATTGTTGAAAAAACGGCATGTGCACAATCTATTAATTTGCCAAGGAACACATCAATTGGCACAAAGAGAAATGGCGTAACATTCTGTGGACTGATGAGTAAAATGGTTTTTTTCGGGTCTAGTGGTCATCGACAGTACATCAGACGACCCCCGGGTACTGAATTCAAGTCACAGTACACTGTGAAGACAGTGAAGCATGGTGGCGCAAAAATCATGGTATGGGGACACTACAGTGTTGGGCCTATTTATCATATACCAGGGATCATGGATCAGTTTGAATACATCAAAATACTTGAAGATATTATGTTGCTGTATGCCGAAGAGGAAATGTCCCTGAAATGGGTGTTTCAACAAGACAACGGCCCCAAACACATAAGTAAGTGAGCAACATCTTGGTTCCAGACAAAAATTATTGAGGTAATGGAGTGGCCAGCTCAATCCCCCGACCTCAACCCCATTGCAAACTTGTGGGGTGACATTAAAAATGCAGTTTCTGAAGCAAAACCCAAAAATTCACAGGAACTGTGGAATGTAGTTTGTTCATCCTGGGCTGAAATACCTGTTTCTAGGTGCCAGAAGTTGGCTGTGCAACTAAATATTAGTTGAGTAATTTAAAGTGAAGTTAAATCTTGAAAAATTTCTTCAGTTTATACAGTAAGTGTTTGAGTTTGAAGAGAAAAATGTCAAAATGTCAACACTGCTATTTTTTTGAACAGATTAATATTCCTTTTTTTTTGTTTCCTGTAAAAGAATAATGCAAACTTGATAAAATTTGTGAATGCTTTGATTTGGAATTGAATGTGTAATGTTTCCACTACATTTGAAATATGGAACTAAAAGCTATTTAAAAATATTTGCAGTTTATTCACAACACCCTGCTATTTATTTGAACACCACTGTAGATCCCTAAAGACAGAACCCAGGCAAGAGGTTGTCATGTCTTGGCAATGGGGCCCAGTTGAGCCTGTAGAGTCTTTAACAACTATGCCACGTGGGTCCCAATGTTGTATTATTGACTTGCCCATGAAGAATTACAAAGCTTTTTTTTTACCTTTATACAGAAGGATAATTACTTAACAGTGCCAGTACCCGTATTTCAGCTGAACCAAGAAGCCAGATATTTTCATTGGCTCTGTTGACCATTTGTTGAAAGGCGGGATCAGCGTAGTCAAAGCGGTTACCGTACATGATGGCGGAGATTATGTTGGAGATGGCGTAATTCACTGGCTGAGTGGTGTCAAAAGGCTCGCCTAAACAAAAAAGAAAAAACAAAAACGGTTTTTTAAAAGAGTTTACAGGATAAAAAGTGTAAGGACACGTACGAATCTGATAGCAGTGAGCAAGATGATTAGTAATATGATTTCTGAATTATCAGAGTCCTTATGGGAGCATTCATTTAAATCTATATATGAGGCGTCACTTATGTACTCGAGTACGCCACTACCATCCTTATACAACTGGTGGCATAGTTTTTGCATAATAAATCTCATAAAATTTAAACCATACTCAAAAGAGAATACTAACTAAAAATGGGTAACTTGAATTAATAATGAAGTTAATTACCAATAAAATTACACATTAATAATTATCTTCGCAAAATCACAATATTATGTACTCAAATTTATATAAATGATTCAGCTAAGGTGAAGGAATTTGGGGAATCCCTGCGATTAGCATTGGCTGACTCAGTTCAACACAAGAGCAACATTAATCTTAATCTTGGAAAATGTAATAGTTTATTAAACACAAAGTACCAAACAGAGCAAAGCATGATTCACTACTATAATGTATAACAAACTACGTGCGAGTGTGTGTGTGTGTGTGTGCGTGCGGTATGTTTTCCATGTTCTCCTGCTTGTGGGGGTTGCCTCGGACACGTGTTCAGAGAGAACAAAGAACCTAAAATGGAGGGAGGTTTGAACCTAGCTTTAGCTGGACTATCTAACAATGGTGCACGACTCATACCAAATGCATAAGGGATAGCCGTAAGCTTATTGGTGCGTGTGCGTTGAGATCAGCGTACAGTGTTAACATTACGACCGGTTAGTGTTTAAGACCGATCACATGCAAGATATGTTCTGTGCATGATGCATTAAACCTAACGCAGCGCGGTGGATGGCACACAGCCATCCAAAGTAAAATGGTAACACAAACTTTTACAACACTTGTTATCAGTTACATACATCCTATCACAAACATGTTGCTGTTGCTGACGGATATGCTATGCCCAGTGCTACAGCCTTACTTGAATCAAGTCCTTTGAACAGTTTCCTCCGTTGGAAGGCACATTCACAATGAAAAGGGGAAAACCGGTCGCCCTATTCTGTGGGTGCACGTTCGCAGGGTTGCGATAGGGGAACTGGCCGCCTGATCTTGGGTCCCTGGAACTGGTTTCCTTCGTCATCAGGGAAGATAATGGAACCGCTCGCATTATTTCTCCCGAACTATGCAGCATGATCCTACTGCAGACCGCTTGCCTCTTTGGGCTGCAGAATCAGTGGGTGCGTGGTTCACCTAGTGGTTCTTATTGAACACCGGGTGCTCGCGATGCCTCCTTGCGTCTTGTCTCCGTTCCTCCGTAGCCGATAGCGGGGGGTAGATGGAAAAAAAAAAAAAAAGTAATTTTTTCCGAAATGGTTCAAGATTTTATTAATCTAAGTGCGTAGAAAAGCACATTTTCTTATCTACTGTCTGCAAACTTTCTCCAACTTACAATAAAAAATGATCTCTTATAGATTTGGGTTTCTGGAAAAAACTTCCATTGACCCCCATTCATTCACCTCTGTTTAGCCCAGTTTTAGTGCTCATAGTCATAGAGATGAACCATGATATTCATGCAGTTGGCATATCTCTTTACGATACAATCTCTGGTTTGGGCGAGTGGTGGCCATTTTTCCAATACCACTCGGCTGCTAAATTCCGCACAATTTTCTTTGAAATAAGTTTCAAGGAACAGTTAAAAAAACATTTCTGTAGATGTTTAAAAGTTAACTGACGATTCCAGCTAATAGTTTTTTTCATAGATAGAATTTGTGCATCACAGTTGAATGGTAGCTAGGTGGCTAGCAAACCGCAATGTCAGGTACATACTCACAAGAAAATGTCACGGGGGTCAAGGAAAAGATGGAAGGAGAGATTTACAAGGGGTTCATTCCAATCGCTTATTTTATCCGTCCTCTTCTCCTCGGTCCTCGCCTGACCCAGAAACCAATCGAAGTTCACCATCTTTAAGGACATTCCAAACCGCTAAATGTTCCTCGGAGGAGCGAGGAGTGGGGAACGAGGTGGCTACCGGATGATGCTTCAGTGAGGAAGCACAAGTGTAGCCTTTGCGGAAGACTTTGCATTTGCCTACTGCATGTTGCCTTGATTCCTCCATCTTCATATCTAATCCTTGCATCCTTTCCTTGTGTCCTCTGTTGGGCGGAGCTAAGGAGCTAGGAAAGGACGTGAGGAAAGGATGCAAGGAGTGGAAATAAGCGATTGGAATCCACCCAAGTAATCTAGCGTCTACTGTGGAATTCAAACCTCCTTTTCTACCTTGCATCATGGTGCAATTACAAGCAAGTAGCGCTGATAAATATGATTGGCCATTCCAACTTTGGAAGAAAATAGGGGGTTACAGAAAATTATAAAAATATTGATTGAATGCAGGCCTATTTCACTCACCTTTAAAATTCTCGAACACCTCGATGAGGTAGCGCGATTCCTCCATGATCTTCTCCTCGCTCCCCCTCTTGCCCATTCCGAAGTCGCGCAGGCTGCTGAGGGAGAATCGTCTCAACTCCTTCCAGGAGTTTCCATTGGAGAACAGAACCCCTGGGAGAGGGTAGAATGCCACTCATGAAAAAAAGGCTAAAACACATTACAGTTATGCGCGTAAGCATATTACTGACGTTTTTGTTTCAAGGAAATGTTAATGCTTAATGTTAACCCACGTCCTTTCAAGAAATATAGGCTATTAATTTTGCCGCCCTTTAGGGGGGTCCGGGGGTGTGTCCCCCCGGGAGACATTTTCATAAATGTAAACAGTTAAATGCATTAAGCTGGTGCACTTTGAGAGAAAAATTACGACGCTAGATCTGTGAAGAATTGTATGCTCTTACACAATCCAAAAACCCATCAACATGTAAGACGCTTGATCCTACACTTGAGCCATCAAATAAATTACATAAAAGCTGTCACGTTTGTTGTAGCCTACTGGTTTATTTTATTTTATTTTTCCAACGATTTTTATTGCTTTTATCATTTTTCACACATGAAACAACAAATAAAAAACGCCCTCCCTCCCCCCTCCCCACAAACACCCCCACCCTCAACAGACCCCGGCTCAAATACAAAACAGTCATAGCAGAAAAGGAAATACACAATAATAATAATAATAATAATATACAACTGATACAAAACAGTAGTAGTACTAATAAGAAATATTAACAATAAGTATACAAACAGAAATAAACAAAACACAACACACATGTATAAACCTGGAGAGCAAACGAAGATCTCGGACCTAAAAGCAAGCACCAAGACAGTGCCAACAGTACAGAAAAATAAATAAATAAATAAAATAAAATAAAAAGGCAGGACAGCAACGGCTCAGTCAGTGGGGAGAAGCCTCAGCTCATTAAAGTGGGAAATAAAGGGCTGCCATCTTTGGTTGAATTTCTCCAGGGAACCTCTAAGAGTATATTTGATTTTCTCAAGTTTGAGAAAAAACATTACATCTCCCAACCAGGAAGAGGCTGAGGGAGGATGAGGTGATTTCCACAACAGAAGTATCCTTCTCCGAGCCAGGAGAGATGCAAATGCGATAACATCTGCCTGCGCTTTAGTACAGGTATGTGACACATCTAGGGAGACACCAAAGATAGCCGTTGAAGGGCACGGCTGAATATCTATATGTAGGATTTCAGATAAAGTTTTGAAAACGTAACACCAAAAATTGTGCAATCTCGGACAGAAAAAGAAAGTGTGACTATGGTCAGCAGGGGCGTTGTTACAGCGGTTGCATCTGTTATCTACATTTGGGTATATTCCCCTAGTTTTGGCCTTGGAGAAGTGAATCCTATGAAGAACCTTAAACTGTATGAGGCCCAAACGAGCACAGGATGACGTTGAGCTCAACCTCTTAGTTGCCACATCCCACCAATCATCAGTGAAATTGATATTCAACTCTCTTTCCCATGCGGACTTGGCTCTGAGGACAGGTTTATCGTCGAACATCATAAGACAATGGTATATCTGGGAGACGAGGGCTTTCTGATTAGGACTTAGTTTCAGTAAGTTCTCCCATGGTAAGATGGGGGGGTGGTGAGGGGAACGACGGGAACCGGGTGCAAACATAGTGTCTTACTTGTAAGTGACAAAAGAAATGTGAACGTGGCAAGCCAAATTTGTTAGCCAGGGATTCTACTGGTTTATTTAAAGTGTTTGGAATCACACTCCAAGGTTGCAGTAAAAATATATGGCACCGCATGTTACATCAGATTTTCAGATCACATTCAACTTCACAGTTGGGATACTGCTTTGCTAACTTGATGCTTAAAATAATGTTTTAAACCATTGTAACCACATTCGATGTAGCTAGCAAATAGATAAATAATAGCCAATAACTGACAAACCAATGTTGACAAGAGATGCGTTCTGTGGGACCCATGGCTTAGCTCAAGTGATCGCTAGCAACAAGCTAAGGTATCTGATCTTTTTAATGTTAATTACGTGTATGTGAGTTATGAAAATATATCTGCCTTCATTCTGAAACAGTGATGGTGATCTGCCCATTCAAGCGAGGCCCCTGAGTTTGGCAAAGATTTCAGATTCTCTCAGAATCCTATCTAGCATATAAATAAGTCGCAATTTATATTTTTATTTCACAATGTTATTTTACGTCCAACAAATATTGTAATGATGACTGTATGATTCCCTCCAGATCTATTCGTCCAACTAACAGGATATTGTTAGTCTACTCCCTATTCATTATTCTTCTGTGCCCCTCGAGTTTTTTGCGGTGACAGGTACGCTCTTTGGTTCTGAAAAACAGCTAGCGGAACAAATTACCACGATTTATACTAGGACCACCCACAGTTTATTTTGACCCTGTAGCCTCACGTATTTCTTTCACATCGCCTGCCAGCCAAACAAAAATAAAACTAAACCAATTACATTATCTCAGCCATAATTTTACAAATCAGGCATATTGATTTGTCTTGCGGCTAATAACGAGCTGAAGTGGAAAGACCGCGGCATTTACAAACTGTATGGTTGGAGAAAGTATAATGTGTACAAAAAAGATGTTCACATCTATTGTTCATGTGCAATTGGCTCTTTTTACCGCAATTCATGTAACTAAAACACATTCACCACATGCACGCATGGCACATCGGCTGCCACAAAAAACACACACAGGCCAACTTTACCTGCCTTTACATGTCCAATCAAGAATATGACCCAGCCACAAATGAATAGAATATGAAAAATAATAATTTGTTCCTACCCTCTCCATCTCTCACTCGCAACAAGGCAGTGGATGTGTAGCTACAATTCTTCCCAGTGTATATTTTTTCAGACTTCAGTCCGTTGGCTTCACTCGTAGGCTACGTCTCGCTAGCTACTAGACCTAGCACTGAACTGATACATTTCTATGTATTTGTTCAACTGGCCTGTAAATAAACATTACAAGTTCTACACTCGCATTAGGTAGCACGAATGCTAGCTACTGAATTTCGTTATACAGGAATTGCATATCGTAACAAGGGGGACGTTTTTACCAATTTTCCCTTATCAAGGGGAAGCAGCGCTCCCCGCGTTCAATGTCAATTGAACACTGGTACAATCAGATGAACCAAGGCTTCCTGAGGTAGGGTTGCAAAGGCTGTAAAGTTCTATCTTAAGTTGGTAACATAAAGCTCAAACTTCTAGACTTGTAGTTTACACTAGTGAGCTACTAAATTTGGTTGCACCATGTGTCCTTAACACAAAATCGTGGTTTGTAGCCGTAAGCCCTTTCGTAAAGTATGTATTAGTCGCACAAAATTACGTCAAGTTTATTGATCCAATGAGCGGATTAAAAAAATGTAAACTGGAAAAATAGCGTTGCACAAGGATATTGTTGGAACGTTACCTTGGTGGGACACAATTCATTATGTGTCATTGACCCACCGTTATTAGCAAGTTACTTAATACTGCTCTTTTTTTGTTGGGACAGCTAATGTAGTTAGCTATGTTACAGGAGTAGTTGTTTGAGACTGTCTGCCAACTTCTATTAGCGATTCCAGCTTTGTAGCCACTGTGATATGATCACTTGTTGTGTCGTTAAAGTGCTCCGTTCCTATCAGTTTCGTGCTGGAGATCAGCGCTAGCACGGTTAATTTCATATGCCACTCTCTCTTAAAACGGAGAAGGGCGTAGATATCAACGTCGTCGTACAAATTCAAGGGATGCAATCTGCGTGTATTTTGACCTAGTATGCTCTCCTGTACGGAGAGCCCCACACCTTGGGTGATGACGTCATGTGCCGGCTAGCTCCGGTAAGCTGTATGTGATCAGTGTTATTAAAAGAGCAGCTAAAAGTATCTTCTCGTGTTCGTGGTTCTTCAGAGTAAACATTAAAAGGGTTATATATACATTTGGCG